>JAFBJZ010000635.1:2787500-3065000 GCA_016785225.1 Psettodes erumei | reverse complement strand
CGAGTCCTCACTCCCTCCTCTTCAGAGATTAATTTAAGTGTGTGTGTGTGTGTGTGTTTTCCCCTCTGGCCTGAAGCCTGGTTCTATGTCACCCTCCACTGGTGCTGAGGCTACTCTGCCAGGAGAATGATGACTAGACCCTCAGGTGCTCAACTAACCTCCCTGTCTGTCTGTACCTACAAATACATAAAACCAACAAAGCACTAAGATGCATTAGACACATTTTTACTGAATCAAAGGGGATTGTTATGTTGTTTACTCTATTTTTAGTTTTTCTCTCCTCCAGCTCCCCAGAGACAGATGTGACTTTTTTTAAACACTCCACCATGTTCCCTGTCTTCTTGTTTTTCTGCGTTTGGTGCCGTCGAGGTTTGTCACAGACAACAGCTGCCCGCTGTGCCTGGACATGAAACTGATGAGAGTGGCGAGAGAACCAGGGTTTGAGGGAGAATCCAAAGAATTTGCTTAGCAGAAGGCCCGCTCTGCTCGATAAATGCACCTCAACATAAAAACCCAAATGAGGACACATGAGAAGGTCTGTTGTCACATCGAACACCGTCTTTTCTGTCATAGGCAACAATACATGTACCAAGTGAGTGAGCAGACCAGGCTCCGCTCATCAGTTTTCAAGATTTAAATGATGTGAACGTAGCGAGCGCGTGTCGCTGCATCGATCTCAGAGGTGTGGATGCTTTACTCTCCCCGGCGAGCTCAGCCGCTGATGTCAGAAGATGTAATGGGAAGGTAAATTGCAGATGTCAAGGGGCAGGATTAACAAATGTGGGTCTTTTATGTGGGAGTGAAGAGGGTTTGTTTGGAGGGAACCAAAGACCGGTCCTGCTCACCCCTGTAGTTGATGATCTCGGTGCCCAGGACAGCGGTCATCTCCAGCACAGTGATGAAGGCCTTGTCCATGGAGGTGAGGGGGAAGGGGGACATGCGGTGCCTCCGGGCCACCTTGGTGATGTCCACTGCACTGTGACCTGAGAAGACACGTGACATTACCTACACAGTGACAAAACAGTTGTCACAAAAATCAAGCCATGTCCAAGAATATGCTATCACTACTATACAGCTCACTTCCTCGCTGAGTCATTCGCTATTTTCTACAGAGTGATTTCAGACATACGTGGCCTCAACCCAAACGTTAAATCTGGTTGAGTCCCAGCTGAAACTGAGTTTGATGAGGATACACACTGGAGTTTGAGCGTGCCGCTCACGCTTTCCAGCATATTAATCCTTAATTTAAACATTTTGAAAGTTGAGGAGGACGAGCAAAGACGGGAAGGAGAGGAGAAAGAAATCTGCTGGGACTCAGTCCCGAGACAGTGGAGGCACACATGTGGCTCCAAGGGCAGAGAACCACTCCACTATCTCGGGAGACAAGAAAAAACAGTACATTAAGAATGCTCTTTTAGCCCAGGAGCCATCAGAAAACCTAAAAAAAAAAAAAAATCTGCTAAAAGATGTTCAAACTGATCTCAGCACGCTGGCAAAACCAGAACCCAGGACATGATATGCACAAATACTAATATAATAGACATACAGTCATATAAATAAACACATGCAATCTAATGTGTTTCCACACTAATATCACCAAGACTGGATCCACCAACTGGATTAAAGTGATTTTTTGGTGCATATTTAAACGCCATGAGGAAGGATTGGCAAGAAATAGTCCTGTTTGTTTGCAGAAGCTGCAGAGCCCAGCTGCATGATAGAGGTGCTCGATAGCAGCCATGTTGGTCTAATAATACCGCTCTAATAATTCCAAAGGTAAAGGGAACAAAGCAAGGTGTAACTAATGTGTAATCTGCTCTCTCTTTCTTTATCTCCCTCTGCCTCTCTGCCTAACAGCGAAGAATAGGCACTGTGCTTTGATTTCCCTTGACCCAATTTCTCTCCTTTAAACGTACACTTACGCTTCAACAGCATATTCTGATGCTTAACATGAGGCTTAACAACCTCTGGCAAAACATCACACGCACACACACACACATAGACACACAGCAGCCGCACACACAAACTGACAGTGTCACATCGCATGCTCATTTAAAATCTATTTCTGTGTTTGAGAGTAAACTAAGTGACGTGACAGGCAGGACACACACAGGAGAGAGAGAGAGAGAGAGCGCTTTTAAAGTGGAAGCTTGATACTCACTTGATCTTAGGATATTTTCTTTGCTGCTGCATCGTGACTGCACCTAGAGATGGAGGGAGTGATTGGGAAGCGAAAGAAGACGAAGGGCAAAGAGAAAGAAAGAGAGAGAGGGAGAGAGAGAGCGAGCGAGAGAAAGAGAGAGAGAGAGCAGAGGTAGTGGTAATTTGAGATAAACCGGGCTGCTCTTTGGACATGCTTGAGATGAGAAAGCTGTTTGTACAACAGTCAAGAAGCACTGGCGAGTGGCCGTGTCACACTACACTGTGCACTTTGTCCTGCTGGCGGGAGATGGCTGCATCTCCCTGCACTACCATTATCATACTGTGCACTACATCGTCATGTCACAGGTGATATTCACAATGACAAATGCACTGACGTGTCACACTACTGTCAGATTAAAAGCACTTAAGTATACGGACAAAGGCAACAACATACAGAGTGACAATATTGTATCACAAAGGTCAGAACAGATGTTTGAACTGTGCTACGGTGTGACATCAAATGTAGTGGAAATGTAGTGTCGAGTATAGATAGTGGCTGTTCAGATGTGGCGCAGAACGATGAGGAGTCTTGGTGGAAATCGCCGATGCTGCATGGTAGCTGCACTAGCGCTTAGCTACGCATAATCTATGGCGAGGAGGGGAGGAGAGCAGAGTGGGTCAAAACCGGGCTGAGTATCCCAAAACCACCTCAAGACCGCGGCGAGTGAACGGAGATCGATAAATAAAGGAAGCGCCAGTCACGTTTGTAATTCATATTTGCCAATTGAAATGCAGCGCCTCAGTATAATTATGAAAACATTAAAAAAATTATGCAGATATTAGTGTCTTACATGATTGTTTCTCAAGAATAATGACCACATTTCCCATATGCAGGATGAATTCTGGGAATCGAGCAGATGTAACATGCATGCTGACTTTTTGAGTAAACTCAATGTTGCCACTGTAACTTAACATCCCTCCACCTCCAGTGGTTTAACGAATCACCTTGCTGGGATGCCAGGTGTGTGGAAACAGATTTGCTTTTCAGCCTGGTGTGAAGTTAAACTGCAGGAGATTAGTGGCAAATGAGAGTGAGAGGCTGTACAGTCGGGTGGCAACTGCTAAGTAGAAGATGTAACACTGACATTGACAGATTTTTCTTTCTTCATCTTGTCACTACTATTGGAAACCGCTGACCTCCTGCTGAATGTGTCATAATCGTGGCGTTTATACAAAACTAACACAGCGCTGGTGTGTGCTGATGTTAAGTTGCTCTACAACAAGCAGATGGGGGCGCCGTGTTACAGCATGAACATGCTTTTGGGAAGCTCAGCCTGTGGGAGAGACTGGATTAGTAAAAGAGAATCACGGGCCTGCAGTTTATTGGGCTGCACATTTGGCACAGAATCACTATCCTTTATACACCTGCACAATATATAGGCCCAGTTGGATAAATAGGGTGCAGTCTAGTATATAAATTTAGCCAAAATTAACTTCAGTGCCAGAAGTTTTACAGTTTGTGTGAAACTTTAGGGCAGTTACTTGAATTTACTTGTCTCTCAGCTTTAAAAAGCTAAAGAACATCTATTTGCCAGTTGTCAGTTGGGCACATTTTGTGGGGTGTGTTTGGCTCTCTGTCTTCTTGCCTGCTCGCTGGCCCGACTCTCTGTCTACCTTTATGTTCAGATGCGTGGACGGACATAACTAATTTCCTCGATGTTTCTCAGTCGCTGTCCTTCTGCACTAACGAGTCGTTCGCTCAATGCGAGCCCTCCCTTCCTCCGCTGCAACTGCTGCATCTCAATGACCTCTGTGACCTGGAGTTGTCGCATGAGTCTGGGCGTGGGCAGCGTGTGGTGTATGGAGAACCAAAGCACCCGTGGTGAAGGTGAAGGTCTCTCTACCCAACCCACCCACCCCTTTTCTCTCTCCTCCCCTCCCTCACCGCCATCTTTACTGGGCTAATACTGCGACACCACTGGGCACCAAACAGCCAAGGTGAGAGGGTGGGAGATGGGAGGTGAGGCGAGCGGGGGAGGGTGGGATGATGGGAGAGGAGGGATGGAGAGACAGAGAGATAGAAAAAAAAGACAGGTAGTTCGACAGGTAGAGAGAGACAGGGGTGGAAGGATGAGGATCAGCATGACGTGGTCCCACAGCCCCGAAAGGAAAGAAAGAAACAAAAACAGAAAGCACGGACTAGACAGACTCCACTAAACTACAGAGCCGAGACATAGCAAGAAGGAGGGAAGAAAAGAAGGAAAAACAATAAAGACCACTAGAGCGGCCTGATGGCATCTACTTAACAGACATCCAGCACACCAGACAGAGCTACTGGAAGCAGAGCATGTTAACCGGAGAGACAGAAACAGAGAAAGACAGACAGATGGAGGAAGAGAAGAGAGAGAGCGACGGACAGAGGAAGTGGACAACGAGCGACAGAGGAGCGTGGGAGACGGAGAGAGGAGGAATCCTAACGGACCGGACAGAGAAACAGCGAGACAAAGGGTGAACGACAGACAGAGAGACATACAAAGAGAGAGAGAGAGAGAGAGAGAGACAGCGAGAGAAGAAGCTAGGCAAGCGAGGAGGGTAGGGGTGAGGGGTGGGGGACGACACAGAGCGGGGCGTTTGTTTTGCGCGCTCCTCGGAGGAGGGTGAGGGAAGGGCAAGGGTGGGAAAAGGGGGGAGGGGGGGCGGGATAGTTACTCGAGAGCTGAAGGTCCTCCTGCGATCATCTTTAAGCCCCTCCAACCTACACTGGAGCTAGTGGAGATAAAGCATCGAATCACAGGCATCAGTGCATCTGTCCCGGCAACCACAACACTACAGACAGACAAGACGGACGAGACGGACGGACGACAGGACAAACACACACAGACAGGCATCCACTACGACGAGCAACCCTAGCAGGAGAAGGAAGAGGAGCAGCAGAGAAGTGAGAGCGAGGGAGAAGAGAGAGAGAGAGAGAGAGCGGAGGACAACTGTGATGATGAACAGCTGATCACATTTTGAACTCACTTACAGATGTTAACTCACTGACTAGAATGCAATGTCAGTGAATTTGCTAACTTTTTTTTTTTTGGTCGACTGCCTCTCGGTCTGGTTTGTGTGTGTTTGTGCGTATGACACTGTATTTCTAATGGCTGCTCCAAGATCAGTTTCCCTTGAGGGAGCAACAAAGTGAATTTAGGGATGAGATCATGTTATCCTGTTAAGTATTTAATCAGCTAATTATCCCTGTGACATTATTTTCATCGCAGTTGTACGTTCCTAGCACTATTCCGCTCATATTTCCATTTAACTGAGCTAATCAACCTCCACCGTAGGGTACAGTCACGGGTGTAAGATGACAACTGGATACCAGAGTCCGGCATGATGTCTGTTTATTCAAAATCAAAGCTGCTCATGCAGTGTGATGCTGGTTTGCTCATTTGCATTAGCATCTCTTTCACTGAACCTGGCTGCACTAGCCTACTGCAGGTGGCACTTCACTGGGACTTCAGCGCTCTCATGTCCACGATCACGACATCAGAGTTTCCCTCCAACTATTGCTACTGCAACACGAGCTTCCTCATCCCAAGCTAACATTGCAACTCTTTAAGACATTACAGCAGAGACAACGAGCAGAAGCAGGAGAGCTAAAGACGAGTCTGTGACGAACATGTGCGTTTTCTAATCTCTTTTTCTAGCTCAGCCGTTCTTTACACAGCCTATTTTCCAGTGGACGTCCATGATGGCGCCAGCTGTGGTTGCTAGGAGATTTGTGCCACAACTGCAGCACCTTCACATGTAGAGAGAGCGAGAGGTATGATTTAAAAAAAAAGAAAGAAAGAAAAAAAGACAAAGGTGGGGATTAAGGGAGCTAAATACAGCTACAGAGAGAGACACAGATCAAACTTGCAGACATTGAAAAGCACAGGTGAAAGCTAACGATTGGCAGCTAGGACATTTTTTACAAACGTATACCTTGCCTTAAAAAAAGGAACATCTAAGAAAAATATTTTTCTTAAATGACATGATTAACACAGAGCGGGTACATCGGAATCACGCTATCTAGCGGGTCTCTTTAAACACACAGACAAACCACAAGAATCACAAGTTTTCTACATCCTAATCCAGTTTCACATACTCCTTTATAGTAATGTATCATTAATCTGTCCTGCAGCTGGGATTAAAGCAGTAAAAAATACAGTCACTGAGACACGGCTGGGAAACCCCCCCCCAAAAAATACATGTGGAGTGATGGCACCAAGACTGACACGGGTGGAAAACAATACCTCAGTATGGTAAATAAATAAATATTATATATATATAGCTCAGAAGAAAAGATCATACAGTCAGAGAGCCATGGGGGGAGACGGTTTGTATATGTAGATGGAGAGACACTGTAGAAAAGCTACATGGGGGTGGGGGGGGGGTGTTAGTGGTGAAGTGATGTGGAGAATGGGTGCAGGAGCAGAACGGGGGTGTTTTAGATCTGGTGGGGGTGGGGGTGGATGCAGAAAAGCAGACTGTCAAACACTCTCGCACTCATTTCTAATCTACCCTCCGCTGCTGCAACCCCCCTCCCCCGTTACCGGTGAGAGAGACCAACCGGGCGAGAGAAGAGGATGGACTCGTATGCATGAGGGATGCAAATGTTTACACGCACACACATACAGAAGGAGAGCAGTTTCAATGGTCAGGAAACTCCCTTAGTAAGCAAAAATGAAATGAAATGAAGCAGAAACAAAGTGACTGAACACATCTGTGCGAGTGTGTGCGTCTGAGGGTTTGGACCTGACAACCCTTCACCAGGGCACGCAAGCAGTATGCCGGGAATGCAGACACACACACAAAAAATCCAAAAACCACCAGACTCCATGCCAGAATCACTAATCACTCTACATGCCAACCCCATTGTCGCCGCGGAAACAGCCTGACGACAGGTTGTCATGGAGATCCGCCAGGAAGATCAATGGGGGCGGGTGGCGGCGGCATGTACGGACACAGAATAGCGAGCGTGGTCAGGTCAGCGAGGCTCGTGGCCCAGGGGCTGTGAGCCACTGGGGGGAGGTGGGGGTCGGGGGATCGATGGAGGCCAATAACCGGCCCGGCCGAGGAGACGCTCCAGGAAATGATGGGATGCACCCGCCGCAGTGCTGAGCTCAGCACAAAACAAAAGGAGCTGTCAGACAAATTATGCAAAAAAGAGAAAGAATTATCTGTCCGCTGTGAGGAGGAGAGGGCTGCGATGGAGGGGGATGGGGGGGGGCGAGTGTGCGTGGGTGGATGGGTGGGTGGGTGGGGGGGTCGTTTCAACTGGCTTCAACTGGCTCGCCCAGCGGGGTGGGGCGAGAAGCAGAGAGGACAAAATGCTGGGGTGGTAGGACAAATTGCTATGCCACTGTGGCAATCCCAGCACAAGTCCTCCTCCCTGGGGAGTGACGGCAGGAGCCTCCAGGGTCGGGGGAAAGAGGAAGAGTGAGGCAGCGGTGGGGAGGAAGTGTGTGAGCCTCGGCATAGGCCACACACTCACACACACACTCAAATCCATACCAGGTACATACACACAGATATGATCACATCCTCTGCAGAAGAAAAAAAAACAGTACAACATCACCAGCCACTGATACACGAATCACATCAAATGACCGGGTGGGTGATGGATGAGAGAATGAGTGCTGGTGGAGATCTCCAGAGAGAGGCAATGAGGAGGAATGTGGCTGACCACTGGACATGGTGATACACAGGGCAACTCCTGATGTCCTGATGATTTTTTTTTATAGAACAAGAGTCAAGACAAGGCCCCCACGTGCCCGGCATTAACATGTGATCTGTATCTGCTCAAGTTATATGGATAATCATATCAGATCACAGGCCTGTGCATTTAGAGCCACTATTAATGAGCGGTGTTCTTGTCTGCGTTTTGCCCACACCGCGATCAGATTTCAATGTGCAAATTAGGTGGGAGGAGAGAAAAGCGATGCTGCTTCATGAGCCTTATATAATTTCTGCATTTCCACCTGACTGGGATCTCAACAATATGCGTGAGCTAAAACCCCTCCTCCCTCCACAAATGGGGTCTAGTGGTCTGGTCTGGCGGCATTAAGACGCTTTCTGCCTGATAATTACACCTTGTACGACCATGAGTTTGTTTCTAATCCAGAACACAGACATCCAGACACGGACTGCATGTTAACACCAGGTGTAAACTGGGTCTGTGTGAGCCTGCTGAGGCTACACATACAGTATTAACGCGCTATGATCTATCGCACTGTGGCATCTTCACTCTTCTGGGTTTGGACTTTCCCTCACATCTCTCGGGGTCAGGTGGCTTAGCAACGCCACCATATAACTGTTGTTCTCAGACTGTAAGCAAACACAGGAAGACGAGTTTTGCCGACCTGCTCTGGTTGCTACGGCAGGATGCTCTCTCCCTCAGCTGCCTCTCTGTCTGTTAATTTGTGAGCGGGTGTTCGTCACAAGTGTGGTGAGGTGCATTGTGGGATGCCAGTGGCCTGCATGCTGGTAGATAAGAGGTTTGTAAAAGGTTAGCGGGTTTTACCTGGTCCAAGGTAGAGTACCTTGACTTGAGCGTGATGACCTCATCCAGGTGAGCCCTGAATTCTCTCCGTGAGGCCTGGGGGAAGCCACAGGATAGTCACTCACCTTCATGCCACACACACACACACACACACACACACACACACAACAAGCATGCACACCCACCCTCAATACAACATATCAGTTAGTGGTAAAACATTTTTGCGCACACACAGTCTCTTCGTGTTTTTTGCACACAAATGCACTTATAACACACACACACACACACACACACACAAACATATCCCAGAACCAGGCCAGTACTAACCTGACACACATTGTGCAATCGGATCAAAGGAAATTCAAAAATCGAAATAAAAAAGTGTGGCAAACAAGTCACTTGACCACTTAACCACCATCAACACAACAGAACCAAAGCTGGATGAAGAGCAGAACCAGTTTGTGGAACAGTTCCAGCAGAGCACTGCTACTGTGGACACGTCTCTCAGTTAGTGTGTGTGTGTGTGTGTGTGTGTGTGTGTGTGTGTGTGTGCGCACGCGCTTGACCCTTGACCCTACACAAGGTCTCTCTCTGGTGACATGTGACCAGCCTGGATGATGAAGCAACAGATTTACAGGTAACAGTACTACATTAATCCAGTTCAACTGACCTGTCTGAACTTTTAATCTCACTATTTGGAACACAGTAATTGGATTACAGTTACTCTCAGGTGAGGAGGTGATGCATGGATTTCTCTTGCCATATATTTGTCATTATTACATTAACAATATGGCAGAAATGACTTTCATTTCCATTAAATCATAAGTGATGAAACAAAATTACATCACAGCTAAAAAACACCTGACGTTTATTTGTGGAAGAAAACATGGATTTGATTCTTCAAAAAGAATTTGTAAATTAACTAAAAATGTGCTGTAATGGATATTAGGGAATTTCTGCAATGCATTTTCTTACTAACAGCAAACAGACACGGCGATACTAATATTATCTATTATGAGATAAAATGACTGGAAATATTGACCCAGCAGGGGCATCGGTCAGACTCCAAAACAGATTACAAGTAATCCAATTACAGTGATTTATCAAACCAGTTTTGAACTGTTACTGCTGACAGCTGCTAATTACTTAACAATTACTAGGAAAAGGTGTAATGGATTCTTCATTCATTAGCTGCACTTCACATTTAGAAAAAAGAGCAAATATCTCTAAACAAAAGTGATGGAAGTGAGTTTAAATTGAACATTACCCCCATTACACCACCACCTTGGGGATGGGCATTTAAAAAAACCTGCTACCAAACTCTTCTCCAGATTTCATTAGTGCGCAATTACAGGTAATCAATGGATTTCGATATCACGTTGGACAAGTGTCAGCACTCTTCTATGGCCTTGCCCTGTGCTGAGGCCGGGTCTCTATCGCTCACAGATCAGAGTCGTTGGGCCCTGACCCGACACTGGAGAGTTGTACAGCACCGCTTGTGTTTGCAAGATGATATGATGTGTGTGTGTGTGTGTGTGGGAGAGAGACCCCTTTAAAGGAACTGAGGTGTGCACACACAAGGAGAGAAACACACTTTTGTTTGTGCAAGCAATATCACTTTCATTCCAATACATAATTCAAGCATCTTTCAACTTCAGTTCTGAGGTTGAAATGCAGTTGAGGAATATGCCAAGTGATGGAGGTGTGTTTTTTTTCCATGGTGTGTGTGAGTGTGGAAAACAAGGCAAGGGGTTAGATACAGAACGTGTACCAGAATGAGGGGGGGAGGGGCAAAAGGACATTTAACTACAAGACGAAGAAATCAGAGTGAAAACGTAAGGAGAGCACGTCCACACAAAAACAGAGGAGGGACAGAGAGGATCCTAAAAAAAAATCAAAAATAAAAATAACACAGAGCGACAGCAGGAGTGCAGCAGGCAGGACAGCACACACAAGAGAGAAGGGACAGGAGGTTTGTGGGGGGGGGGGTTGCAGTCATGCCAGGCAGGAAGTAAGAGGTTCGGTTGGCGAGGGCGGAAGTAGGAACCGATGGCGTGGCGGTGGCCGTAACGATGCATTAGAACGCATGCAGGAATACCTCAGCAATGCTTAGGGTGGATGAACAGGAGGGGAGCCGCGCCTGGTGCCACGAGAGAGAGAGAGAGGAGGAGGAGAAGAGAAGAGGGTTAACAGAGCCAAAGCCGGGTTCAGCGAAGGGGTGAGGGGTGGGGGTGGCGCGGGGGCAGAGGCACACAGAGACTGACGGGTGGAGCAGGCGGACAGCGCCCTCTGTCTTTCAGGAGGACATCTGTGCGACAGGTCTCTGTGTGACTATCTCTGATGGGCCAAGGCAGCCAAAGGCATGACGGATAGGACAGGACAGAGGACAGGACAGAGGACAGGTCAGGACAGGTCAGGACAGGTCAGGACAGGTCAGGACAGCAGGTAGGAGTTGCACGGGGTTTCACTCCCCATCAGAACAACAGGAGAACCACAGGGAACGTCACACATCTTGAACATCGGGTCAGATTCTCGTCATCTTAGATTTAAGTGTGTCAGCTGGTGTGCAGAGTGTGAGTGTTTATGTTCAACAGACCTGACAGCTAAAGAGGATCCACGTGTTTAGTCCTTCACATCAAAGTTTTTACCGCTCGCCGACGACAGCTCCGCCTGTGAAATCAGTCCCAGCTTAGAATGGGAGGAGTTAAAGTCCCTTAAAATCCCTTCACTGAGATCTGAATGAGTGCCACTGCAATATTCCATTCTTAAGCATCTTGATTCAAGTCCCAATTTGAGGTGTTAATTTCACACCTATTTTATACATACATACACACATAACTGGCAGTTCTTCACTGGTATTTACTGCCATGCTCGCTCACACCCTGACTGGAAAATTAACATTTGAGAATGATTTTTGAAGGTCCCGCAAATCCGAATCGATGGCAACCGATAACACATGCAAATCCCGGCGCACGGCTCCGTAAGCAAGGCCCGCAATCAATGCGCACATCAGGCATCGATCCGAAAACGTGTCCAACTTTACACCCCGTTCTTCCCACCGCGCTGGCACACGGGGGGCGTCTGACACGACACGCTGTAAAAACAGGAGTCGTGTGGGAAATAAAGAAAAGCCGTGAAAATGCAACATAATTTACTTCTGGCACCCAAAAGCATCACCTGCAGTCTTAATGCTCCGCTGGGGTGACCCATGATTGGACCATTTTCATTCATGCTGCGGTAAGGCACTTTTAATAGCGATGCCTCCACCAAAAGGCACATGAAGACTTTTATTAACTCCACTAATGAGGTTGGAAGGAGGTTCCCTTCCTGCCTCTTCTAACAAGATATCTGAGAAAGACGCCCGCACATTTCCCTACATTTTGATTGGATCAGATATTGGTTAGACAAAAAACATTTTAGAGCTGATCATTCGGATTTTTGTATTTATTGCCTACAGACATTGTGCTGTTCAAGTCCAACACAGCTGCGAAACAGCACAGAGCTGTGTTGTCAAAATTGCCATCTGCATTGGCAGAGGTTTTTGCTGGTCCAAAAGCCTTACAACTAAAAAAAAGACATGTCACCAGGGAATCCATTTTTAAAATTTCACATCTATTCCAAACAAAACAATGGCTGGCACGAAAGCCAGGCTCACTATGAATTATTACTACAGTTATTACACCGTTTCAAACCTTTCCTCGTGAAACAGTCACATTTCAGGTGATTTAATCATTTTGTTTCCAAGAGGGGCTGTGAAGGAGGTGAGCGGCTCATCCCTCCTGACTGAAACGCTGTGGATTCACAGTCGCTGGCTCAGATAATGGACACGAGCCGTAAAAACCACAGGCGGTTACGATTTGAAAGTCGGGAGCCAACCGCACAAGGTTCTCCTAAACACTGCAGCAGCGAGGTGGCACTCAATTCACCAGCATTGAATGCACCTCTTTTCCCCCTCTTCACTTCAGCCACTTACTATTTGCCACAGTGATCTTTTTTTTTTTTTTTGAAAATGCCAATGGTTATAAATATTGCACAACGGACGGCAGCTTTCTGTCAAAACAGCATGCAGGCCCATAACTGTGTTTTGAAACTCTGCTTATGCAAAATCATAACAGAAATATATTCCAGTAAAGTCCACCGCTGCCTCACAAATGTAAGAAAAACTTCAAACCACAAAATGTTGCATTACATCTAGGCCTGATTATTAGATGTGGTATGTTCTTATGCTTTCTGTAAATAACACTAGAACAATAACACAATTCAAAACCCAATTACAGTATATGTAAAATGCTGGTAAGTGAAAACAACATATCAGTAGTAGCATCAGAAGGATATCAGGATGGCACCTGTCAGCGTTATGTTTAATAGTTATTATATCACTGATGCATTGACTTGTAAGCAGCATCTTAATGCAGCACTCAGGCAACACTTTTACATACAGTTGAGTGAAAGCACCTCACAACTGTACTTACATAAAGTACTTTTCACCACTGGCCTCAATTATGAAAATCAGACCAACAATTATGTTGAAGTGGGCCAGAATATTTGCTGAAACCAGCACTGAGCGTCGATGGCTTACCTGTTTATGAAATATGTGCTACAGACGTAGTATGGTAGTATGTTATTGGATTACACGTTCCCCGTGTCCAAACCGAGTTACACATTCAGGCTGATCAATGGAAACATCTTTCGGATGATGTCGCTGCGCAGAACTCTGATGCGCTGCTGTCTCCGCTTGTCAAATTAAAACTAAACTTATTTCACGTTTTGTGCTTACGCTTTGAAAACAGTGGCTTATTGAAAAAGGAAAAGTTGCTCTCAGCTGCACCCCCCACCCCCCCACCCACAGTGCAAAAGCCAAACAACCAGTAACCGCATCCGACCGGGAGCATGTGGTGCGTGCCCGGCTCGTCCGGCCGCGCTCATTCGTCACTGCCCTCCCCTGGCCGTCTCCATGTCTGCATGAATTAGAAGTTAATGAGCTATTGAGTGAGTCGCCAGCAAGAGGAGTGAGAGCTAACACAGCTGATTTGACAGCACCCCCCCCACCCCCTCGCCTTTCATCACATGGTGAGTGAGCACCCTCAGTTCAGCTGATCAGACAGTCTCACCCATTCCTCTCACTGCCTTTCATTTCCTGTCTCTCTCTCTCCATCTGACTGCCTGTCTCTCTCTCTCTCCACTTTTCTGTTCCACTCTCTCCATTCTCTCTCTCTCTCTCTCTCTCTCTCCGTCGCCCTCCGGGCTGACTCTCCCGAGTCAGTGGGCGTGAGTAACTCCAGACGAATATAATATCGCACACAGTGCACGCAAACTTCACACATACTGACACATGTCCCCAGTGCATGTGTCAAGAAAGCACACATTTAAACAACCGCTGCTGTGTTCATACTCATGGATGTCTATCAGACTTCACAATGACAAATAAAGATCTGATCTAATACTGACACTCTGTGCACACATGAACAAACACACTGGACTCAGCTGAAGTGATTTTGACTTAAAGCCTAAAGCAATTTGACCCAAATGGTTTATGGGTACTATGAGCCAAATAAAGGGACGGGGGTGGGAGTGGGGGTGTACTGAATATGTGTGTACATTAATCAGAGACAATAGAGCACTTTTCTTCTGGCCGGAGCCACTTTCATCTGGTCTCCGTGACAATATATCACACATATTATAATACATCCTGCTTTCTATATGACTCATGCACCTGACATTTAACAGGGTAGAGTCATTTCTTCGCAGCTAAATTAAAATCACGCTGCCTTTTCCATCTGGTTATTGAAAGCTGTTGTCTCCGTTGTTAACAGAGGGGATGACGTGTGCTCCAGCTTGACAGGCGTGTTTCCATTTCCCCCTCCAGCCACGTAAAAATTGAACTAAGCAGATATTAAAAAGGGAGAAAGGGTGGTACTCAGCAAAAAATAAAACTCCTTATGAAATCCTTTTGTATTGAGTCTTTATTTCTTATTTTCTCAACACAAATAAGAGAGAAATCTGTCAGTACAATAAGAATATTTAATGTCTCCAGCGCCAGGCAGAAAACGTGTTTTCATGGATTTTCTAAAATCGGGTTTTCTTAATTCTAGTGCATCAACCTGTGTTTTTTTTTCAATACACAGTCATGATAACACTATTACAATATACATCCAGGAAATACTCTGGCACATGATCCTGTGTAAACTGGCTGATCATCTTTACACTTATTTTTTGCAACAGTAAAAACAATCAAAACTACATGAGGTGCTGGATCTTCTCCTTCTAAAGAGTCAAGCCCCCTGTTTCCAGTCTAGCTAAGCTAAGCTAAGCTAACTGCTTACTGTGTGTGTCCTTATTCTTTTTTTGTTTTGGTCAAATGAATGTAAACACCTTTTTGGATTGAGAGTACATTTTCTGTTCTTCTAGTCTCGACAAACTACATCAGCATTTTACTCTCCCTGTAAACAGGCAGGAAATAACGACAAGACATTGACTAGCCCGCATGAATGTCTTCTCCCGCCGCCGTGGGAACCTGTGCGTAACGTAGCATCGATAAAGCTGCAAATCTATCTGTGCACCTGACGTTTCGCTGTCGTTATCCACAACTGCGTCAGTACCGTCAGGCTGTCTAAAGCCATCGTGGATTTTGAAGGTGTGCGCGTCCACACGTCTCCATCCACGCTGCCCTACTTGCGTTTACAGTAAGCGCTCCAGCTGCTGTGTGGGTGACTGGAGGAGGAAGTGTGTGATAACTCCAGGGTCGAGGAACCGCGTCAGGATCAGGGGGTTTCTTATTTCTGCTCTAGTGTAACTTTTGAGATAAAAGCAAGCAGCCAAATGAGGAGGGGGAGATGTGGAAGGAGTGGCTTCTGTTTCTGAGAAGGTGACTGGCTGAGTCCGGGGAGACGGCTGGTCTCGCTCGCTCACGCTCATCGTCCTTTCTTTCTGTGTGTGTGTGTTTTTTTATGTAAACATGTCCAACCTACAGAAACAGCACGTCCACATCATCAGGCCCACGAGCCCCTTCATCATCCTGCCCTTCTTCCTCTTCCTCATCACCCCTCGCCCTCTCTGATAGTTTAAGCCACCCTAACCCCTAAACTCATCAGTGGCCTGACAGCATATTTCCTTCATCATCCTCAACATCAGCAACACACACGCACAAATATGTCTGCAAGAGCACAAATTATATTTACAAAACACACACTGCACGCACAATATTTCCACCCCCATGCCCACTCAGCTAATAATACAAAACCCTTCACTTATTAAAACAGGCACACAAATGACTTCTGCACACACGCGCACACACACACACACGCACACACAGCCTCTCAACACTCAAAACCTGTAAACATTCCCTCAGATATGCAGGAGGAAAGACATTACTTACCATCTTCTGCCTGGAGTCGGAACCGAATGAGCTCCCCAGCACATGCACAAAAGAACACACACACGCACAAACACGCACACACACTCTTCTACACACTCACTAGCTGGGTGAGGAAGGGTGAGCAAGTAAGAGAGAGGGGGGGAAGAGAGAGAGAGAGTGAGAGAGAGAGAGAGAGAGAGAGAGATAAGAATGGAAGGCTGGAGGGAGGAGAGAAGCACAGGAGAGCGAAAGAGCAGGGAAGAAACGCAAAAGCCAGAGAGACGAGGAGGAGGAGGAGGAGGAAGAGGAGGAGGAGGGTAGATAGTTGCACATACGGTGCCGTGTGCTGCGCTACATCATACACGCATGACTGAGGTCTGTGCACGCGCACGTCTGTGCCACTGCATTTCCCACGAGCGCTTTTTTGCTGAGGAGAGAGACGGATGTGATTCCCTCCCCTCCTCTCACTCTGACGGTCTTTCACTCATTTTCATACTCATTTGAGGTGAGTGAACTGAGCTGCAGGAAGTGTGTGTGTGTGTGGGGGGGCTGAGGCTGATGTGAGGTGAGCTGCTGGACTTGCCCTTGGGGACGGACAGATGGATACAGATAAACAAACAGACAGACAGTGCAGCATGGGCCCAGCTAGCCAAACTGTCCTCTGTTCCCTCTGAGCGTTTCCGTCGCTTTCATTTATATCCATCTTCCCTTCCCCACCTCCCACTCTCTTCCTGTCCCTCGTCCTCTCTAACTCATTAGCTCTCCGTCCCTCTTCTCTCTCTTTCTCTCCCTCCCACTCTCTGTTCCTTCTCTCCTTCTCCCTCTCTTCGCCTTTCTCTCTCACCCCCTCCGTCATAAATCCTCCACACCTCCAGCAGGAGCGGGAGACGAAGAGCCACTTTTATGAGCTTTACTGCGCTGGGGGAGGACAATAACACATCTCCAGTCGTACTCACACACCAACAGACACACAGGCAGGCGACGGTGTCAGGTAAAACCAAGCGTGAATAATTTCAGTGGAACACAAAGGCATATAACAAGTCCTATCTATCGTTTACACGGGGGAATAAACCTCTGAGGAATGACGACACAAGCTGTAAAACAGCGCTGGAGCGTCACACTGCGCCAGGCCTCCGTGTCCTCGACTAAAGCTGACCAACAAAAAAAAGTCACACACGGTACAGTACTGTGCACGTCAAGCTCATAGTCAAACGTCATGGAAATACTGGGGAAAAGAAGGGGGAAAAAGCAGCCATAATTTTTTATGATTCCTGGACCCTGCAGCATCCACAAATGGCCACGTGTACCGGCTACACAAAGTAAAGGAAAAACTGACATGAAGTGTGTGTGTGTGTGTATTAGGGTGCTGGTCCACTGGGAGCCTCCGGATCAACTCCAGTGCAGCATCTCCTCCCTCTGCATCCATCATGTTTCTTGCATTCATCTGTCACCTGTGTGCATGTAACAACTGTCACATGTGGAGTCATGTCGCCCGCGTTGCTCTGGGTCATGGGGGGGGCAGGATTGATCCGTCACACCGCAGCCGACTCAACGTTGGAAACTGCACCTACGCGTACGACCGGGGGCATAAATCATTCATCTCACTCCGTCTGATCGCTTCACTCTGTCAATGATCCTCTGTCACTTCTCATTTACCAGTGACGACTCTGTGATCGGTGCACAGATCAGATCAGGGCCAGCCCCCGCCCCCGCCCCCCCGGTTCACACACCGTGACTGTTGCATTTGTTTCGACTGCTGACAAAATCCTGCAAAGTACAGACAGAATGCCAGGACACTGGCCAAGCTCGCTCTCGTCCTGCTTCTTCAAATTCAGCATTGTGAATGTAGAAGAAACAAATGCTGAATTGCTACAAAGCAAACGTTAAACCGAGCTGTGATTGTGTCAGGAGACACGGGTGGGGGGGCTCTTTAAGTCTGTCGATTAATCACTGAAGTCATTTATCGAGCAAAATTGTTAACTGCTGTCTCATAACGGCGTCTTGAACGGGAGGATTCATTGCTTTTCTCCGTTCAGCACGACTGTTCTCTGGACCAATCAGCTCGAAGACGTCATCTTGAGTACTGGGAACTTCATGTTTGAGAATTTATATCATTTCATGGCATTTTATAGACTAAGGAGTTTTTAAAATAAGGACAATAAATGACACTGTTTAGAAGCAAACTCAACTTGTGGCCAAATCGGGTTCAAAATCCTGTTCCCTCATCATAGATCAGGCATGCATGTGTGTAAATTTATGCATGAGCCTGACTGGTTTCCCCACACGCGTGTGCATATTAACACAGTTTTGTTTTGGCTTGTGGCAGTGACCAGAGAGGCAATACATCCGTGGTGAAGGTCATGGAAGTGGCGTGAGATGAATTATACACGATGACTCAGTTCCCACATTTCAGCAGAGCAGGAGAAGTTGATTTCCATAAGCCTTGGCCTTGGCTTCGGCTTCACAGCCATACATCAAGCCGTTAATCAAAAAAAAAAGAAAGAAAAGCTATAGGACCAGTGCAAAGTGAGGGGGGGCGTCCTCTAGGTGCACAGCCAGCGCCCGGAAGAGTTTGCGCAAAGTGCAAAGGCACCATGGGAGAGTGAGAGCCCTGAATACTTTAATCAAAACGAACGCCGATATCAGTCGGGCTGATGGGATGTTTGGAACAGTGTACGATCCACGGAGCATAAATAATGTTCGCACACGCATCAAGGTGAAAACCTGGCGAGGGCGGGGGGGGGCAGGCCAACTTCAGAAGCATTATCACCTGAACTCACATTAAAAATGAGTTAACACGTCTCATGTGGACTGATTATTAACTGATAACAGGAACAGATTCATCGTCTTAAGTCTAAAAGGAACACTGATGATAAAGAATATGCATCATGTAAGAATAACTATGAACTAGTATTAATACTGGTGCAGCTTCTGTCACAAGCTGCTCGAAGGACAAAAACGTGCAGATAAGACGCAGGTTACTGACGTCGTTCTTTAAAGGGAGCAACCCTAATTTCTCACGCTCCAGTATGTAACTGTAATCTCGTCCTTAAACTAAAACCATTCCAGACAGGGACTCAACCCTGAGGTTAAATCTGGCACAGACACCGAGTTTCCACTCATTTTCTCAAAATTATGGATCACTTGAGGCTCGCTGGAGGTTTTTAGTGGCACTTTATATTCACCCGATATAAAGATGAGCATCGACTTTGGACTGTTCCCCTGAAATACAGTAGCACAAATTGAGTTTTGAGCTTGTCAAACAATCTTACGACTTATAGTGAAACACTTACAGTACATCACAAAAGCCAGACATAAAAAAAACATCCCTTCAATGTCAGAGAAGGATGCCTGTTTTTTGTGAAGGTAGCATCTGCAGTGAGCAGTTTTGTTGTGCACACATCTCAGCAAACAAGGGCAAATAAAAATCCTAACCAATATTACTCCAGTGAGGATAAGAGTAGAGGAGACAGGCCACAAAACACACACACACACACACACACACACACACACACACACACACACACACACAGGACCATCCTCCGAGTCAAAGCCCCATCTCCCATATGCTTCATTAATCCAAACTCACCATTACATAACTGTACTAAATGCTCACAAGAGTGGAAGGGAACGACTACCCTTTTTGTATCTCATCACATTGTACATCTCGTGTGTGTGTGTGTGTGTCTGTCTTTGTGTGCTTTCTTAAGTAAGAGACAGGGTGACGGAGGAAGAAAATCTGGTTACATGAATGGTTGTAGAGCTGCTCGGTTTGTAATCCTTTTGTATCTGCTCACATGAGCTCTGTGTGTGTGTGTGTGTGTGTGTGTGTGGTGCATATGACAGTGAGACAGACACATTTTCCCTTGAGGATGATTTTGTGTGTATTTACTGTATTTGTGTGTGTGTGTGTGTGTGTTGTTTGCACTGCAGACAGAAAGGTTTGAGCATGAGTTTTGAGTCTGACCTCCTCTGTGTTGTAGAGGCATGTAGGCAGGCTTTAATGCTTCATAGCAAAACCTATGAACACACACACACAGACACACAAAACATTTACACACCTGCATGTGTCTAAAATACACACATACACATGTAGGACCAGGGGCTCCACGCACATTAAACAGCATTGTCACACATTGTCAAACACAGTCCCATAACTTGACAAATGCTACTTGAGCTGGAAGTGCTGATCCATGACCAGTGTGTGTGTGTGTGTGTGTGTGTGTGTGTGTGTTTGGCAGAAAAGCATTTCCTTGCTTGCACTTTGCTCTGCGAGCCGTGGCGCCGGGCCCGCTCGTACGGGAACCGCAGCGGCAGCAGCTCTGGTGGAGACAAGATTAAGACCCGCTCCGTACCTGCCACCACGCAGCGCTGCCAACAACACCCAGCTAACAAACGCACACAGCACACAGCACACAGCACACAGCACACGGCCCATAGCGGCACATGAACCACGGCGGCTGAGAGAGCCGATCCGGCTCCGGCTCCGGGGGACGCTGTGTACATGCTGTCGGCGGCCGCTCGGGAATTTTCAAAGAACATATGGCAAGCTTGTCGCTGGGAAACAGCCCGTGTCAGAATCTAAACAAGCTAAGCTAACACCCAGGGAAAAACATTAGCTGTCTGTTATCTGCCACGCACAAAGACACACGTGTCCGGACAAATGTGTCGCACACACAACGTGGCTGGCATGTGATGTTGACAGGCCAGTGAAGCTCAAACTGGGTCACAGACAAAGGAAGGCTTCAGAGGAGAGACAGGTGTTGGATGTGTGGATTTGTATGTTGGGGCAAGGAACAGTGAGGGGTGGTGGAGGACGACCAGCGGCGACAGCGACATTAAAGCCCCCCGCTGTCCGTTTATTTACAACACCACACTGTGAAGTTCATCAGGGCGCAAAACGTCTCAGCTCCGTATCTAAGATCAGCTGAATGATGAGCTGAATGATGAGCTGAATGAAATGCACGGACGACCTCAGAGAATCGAGTCTGGATCATTCTTCTCGTCACGGGTCACATGAGGGTTACAGACAGCTGTCAGTTCATCGCCTGCCCGCTCAAGGGAAACCGAGAAACAAGCGCAAAGACTGAATGAACTGGCAAACTGTGCCCACAGCGTGCCGCCATCTTTGCTCTCTTCCTTGTTCAAACAACTGCCATCATGACACCTCAACAGGTCGGAGCCACCCCCCCCCCCACTGCGCTGCCTCTTTACTTGCCGCTCAGTTCTGGCTGAACCACTGCACACATTCAAATACTGACATTTCCTGCCAGACTTTTAAAAAGGTGTTGCCAGGATGGAGTCGCTCACCGGCGCTGACCTCTCACCACCGCTCTCCACCCAAACACCGCCCAGTACAGAGGGAGAGAGAGAGCTCTTCTTCTCTCTCCGCATGTCGCATGACCCGCCCTCCCTCCTCTGCTACCATCCCAACCCCTCTGTTCCCATGGCAACCCCACTCTCACATATTCCCATGGCACCTGCCTGCTGTCCGGGAGACACATGGAGACGTGACACTTATGGATGAGGTGAAAGAGAGAGAGCGTGAGAGAGCGAGAGAAAGAGAGAGAGAGAGACGCCATTCAGCGTTTTAAAAACCTGCAGGAGAGATCAGTTAAAACACAGAAGGATACTTGGACATTTCACATCGACACTCATGCGCCGCATCTCGTCAGTTAAACAGGAAACACGCAATTTTACAGAAAGGGACAAAATGTTGAAGTATCCCGCTGAAGCAGGGAGGTCGTTAAAAACACTGCAAATGTGCAGAATTAAACCTGGGGAGCAACAACACTGTAGGCATATGCATCCAAGACCCACAACCTGCTGTCTCCATACACACACAAAAACACACACAACAGGGGGTTTTACATATAAAAACACACTGAAACGTAGAGAGAAAAAACAAACTGCGAAGTTTAGACACTGAAAGAGAACAGGACCGTGTGAGACATGTGCAGTGTGTGTGTGTAGGAACACTATTTTGTATTTGATCATCTGAACAGATATAAAACTATAAATAGAAATGAAAACACATTTAAATAGTTAGAATACAATAAAGCAAAGTCAATGAAAAAGGAAAGATATAGTAAAAGCTTTCCAGCCCCCCAACTAAACTAAACAAAAAGGTTTCTCCAGTTTGAAGAAAGAGTTTAAGGTGGTCCTCGCAAGGATGCGAGCACAAAGGTGAATCTGTGTTTGTCTAAATGTGCGTGTGTGTGAGCGTACACACTCACTTTGGGTGTGGGACAGGAAGCCGTAGAGAGGCGGGAGGTGGCCTGGGCGCGGGGCGACTCCGAGGGCGTGGTGCTGAGAGAGGCCGTATCCCTGGGCAACACCTGCACACCCCGCGACATAATGGAGTCTGGGATCTGACGTCACACACGCACACACAAACACACACAAACACACATACATACACATATCAAATCCCCATTTGCAGGCATGTACACAGAAATTGGAGTTGAAGCTCCAGGAAGGCAGACATATATAGTACAACATCTTGACACTACAAACTTATATCGTGCTGACACACACTCAAACCTGCTCAGAGGACAAATAATCCAACGTCAAACTCAAACGATGTCGATGCGGATGGAAGACAAATTACTTCTGAACTAAGGCATGACAATGACAAACAACGATGTTGAGGTTTCGGGGTGCTGAGTCTTACCAACATCCATCTGTGACTGCACAATGAGGCGGGATGTTACCCTGACAACCGAGCCTTACAGTGGGTCCAGGCTGCAGAGCGGGACAGGGTGGGATGGCGGGAACGACACACACACACACACACACACGCGCAGTTATGCTATGTGATAGATATGAATCACAGAGAGACATGCAGGGTTGCTGATTGTGAGGCATGAATGTCGTATGAATGTGTAAAGATGGCGGCTTGAAATGGACGGAGTCAGATGGATGTGAAAACTTTCATTCTGTGCAACAACGTCCCGATACCTTGGCGGCGATGGATGCGGCGGTGATGTGGGACGAGGAGCTGTCCTCGGTGGACGCCACGCCGCTGTCCTTCTTCTCCTCGTCCTCCTCCTCGCACTGCACGCCCTTGTCCTCTGTCTGGCGGCGCGGCGAGCTGTTGGGCGGCGGTGAGAGGGGCGGCGGCGGAGACGGCAAATCCTCCAGCTCGTCTGCCGCCTCCTTTACCTTCACCACGGCGTCCCGCAGGAGGTCGATGGCATGCGGCAATGCCGGCAGGATGAACTGGAAGCATTCCTGGAAGGAAGGATGGAGCGTGGACAGGGGACATAGATCGTATGGTTGACACGGAGCCAAGGAGAAGAAATGGGCAGTTTTCTCCTGATAAAACTTCACAGTAATGAACAATAAAAAAGTTTAAACTCTCAAATAAAGCTAAGTAGCTTGAGCTGTGACCACCGTGAATAAAGAAGCTTCATCAGTGCTACAACAGAGTTATATCACACTCACCAACCCTGCCTTTCTAAGTGCTTTTGTTTTTGCTCACTAATTAATTTAAATCTCTTCCACTTCAATCAGAGTTAAGCTTCAGTCGCTGACACTCAAAACCTGCGACCATTTCACGCTGAAATCCTCACAGCCCTCCTCGACTTTATTCACCCAACATCTTAAAGCAGTTGCTGTGTGTGTGTTCCCAAAGTTAGACAGCGCCACATTAAAAAAAAAAGCCTGTGAGAAAAAGAGAGAGATTATGCCCCGCGAGCCGCTGGAAGGCTTTTAATGTGAAAGAAATTAGAACTGGAAATAATTAGCGAGCAGAGAAGTATTTTGCTTTTGGACAAAGAGATGAGTTTACATGAACAGGAAACAGCATCTACGTCAAAATGAAACGAGAAAATCTGGCAGAAGAAGTGTGTTTGACTTTTTTATGAAACACCATTCCTGCAGTCTATTCATCCCCCTGTAACTAATACAGCAGGTCGAGGCAGCAGGTCACAGCGCCCCCCTCTGGCTGCACTCGCACCAATCCCTCTTCTTCCTCCCCCCTCCACCCCCGTCTCCCTCCCCGGCATCTCTCTGTGTGTGTCAGTGTGCCTGTGGGCTCCTCGGCAATGCTAAACGCTCCATTCTCCTCACTCCCAAGACAAGAGCTAATCTGTGAAATTATTTATCTTCCTGTGTATTTTAAGCATTGAGAAGATGCATTATTAATCGCCCCCGCTCTTTACAGTATCCACGCCGGGCTGCGAAGCTGGCTTTCGGGCAGCCTCTCCACTCCATGTTCTCTCTCTTTTTTCTTTTTTTTTTAAATTTTCGCCCATCACAGGCTAACCTGGATTTGACTGAATTTAAAGGCCGTGGAGCCCCACGCTGGGATGCAGGACTGACTGGAATAGCATCCTCCACCGCTGTGCATGAAAAATACAAGATGGACCAGCGCATAAAGGAGGTTGAACGGGTTAAATCTCAGTATTGGTCCACGAGCCCGCCAGCCCCCGCTGCGTAGCCGCGAGCTAACCTTTCCACCTCGTACCCCAAACCTTCCGTCGGACACACACTCACACATAGTGGACTGTTTATGCCTCTCGGTGGTGTGTTTGAAACCCACATCTGAGCGTTTTTGAGAGACGTGAGGCCGGGTGGGTCAGGTTGAAGTGGGGTGGGGAAGAAGGAGCGAGGATGGTGTCAAGGGCCCGGAGACATTCCTTCCTTTCTCTTTTTGTGCTTTCATTGCATGCCGGGAATTTTTTTTAAGGTACATCATGAGTGAGGTTTCTTTTTTTTTGTTCTTATTCTGTGTTTTGTCCTGGAGGAGAGTAACTGTCAAGAACACTAAAGAGAAGAATCCCTGGATATACTGCCAGCGGATGAGAAACACAAGCAAGAGAGAGAGAGGGATGGGACGGGGGGTGTAGGAGAGGACGAAGAGGATGACAGAGAGAGAAAAAGAAAGAGAGAGTGACACAGAGACAGAGGGGGAGAGAGACAGGAAAGAGGAGGGCGAGAGATTTAGAGAGATGGGAAAGGAGAGAGCGAAAAAAAACGACATCGAAAAGACAGTGGGAGAAAAAAAAGGGAAAAACAGACACAGGGACAGGAAAGAACAACAGATGGAGAGCAGGAAAAAAGACAAAAAGAAAAATGGCCGACGTTCACATTTCACATCTTGTACACTTCTCCGGCGCAGCGGGAAGACATGTTTCACTTTCAGGATCACTAAAGCTGCAAGAAACCAGAAACATCAAGTGCGAGTCCATCGGGAACGTTTGGAGCGATGTTTTTATACCGACGACATACACCACTTGTGTACAGCTCAGGATATTACAACACGTTCCTTCAAAACATATTGTTTCCCCCACAGCGTAAAAGGAAATGCTCCCTGGCCGGGTACTGGTCTGCGGCTCGGTGATGGGTAACCACTAACCTTCATTAATCCTGAGACATAAAGAAGCGTATTATTAAAGTGAAGGGGTGCGATAAAAGAGCATTTAGAGAAAGCAGATATGAGCCTCTGAACTGCGCCACGCTTTTACTTTTTGTCCCCGTGTGGGAGATTTGCTCTCACATGGTTCATGCCTGCGGTGACACGCAAACATCTGTACAGTGAAGAAACGCACAGAAACATCCCCGGCACACACAGGCACATAAGTCGTTAATCTACATATCCATGTAAATAATATGATAAGCCATCATATGTCACTAGGGTTCAACAAGGTGAAACTATAATCAGTGCTGTGGTTTCACCGTTAGTGGAAAAAAACAAACTGTCCCACTGGACACAAATGTCACTGCAGGGGGTAAAAACGTAAATATCAGCACTGCAGGTCAAAGAGCATCGTCACCAAAGGTCGAAACGTTTAGCGACGTAGTCGGCATCGTGTGGAAAAACAACTACAAGGTGGGAAAGGTCTAAATGAATATGTTTCTGAGTTGCATTATGGGAAATGTAGGATGCAGGGTTGTCAGAGCTTGACCCGCAAGTTTCTTTTTTCTCTCGCACCTCCTGAACACCCCCCCCCCCAATGCTTAATCGCTGGTGTACCCCTCTAAACAGGTGAAGGGTTCCAAGTTCCCTCTGAACCTTTATTCACAACAAACTTTTACAAAAACAACAACAACTAAACAACACTGTGACATAAGGGTTTTCATCAGGCTGGCTCAGCTGGACTGCCCCCTCCCCGTTATCTTTATGACAGGAGATCATGGTAATAAAAGCCTGCAGTGCGCTGCTTGTGCCGTTAACTCTGACTGGGGGCTGATGAGGGAGACACTAATATGGAAGCAGATGGCGTAATTGATTAAAAAGAAATACCAAAATCAATCAGGAGAAGCGGGCGCCTAACGAGACAGAGACAGATGCGCGGGTCAGCACGGCGGAGGGGGGAGACAGCAGCAGCAGTGGGTGGACGAACAAACGCGCACACACAATATGAACACAAACCCACATGTGCGTTTCACATCTATACTTTTGTCCAACAAAAAAGAACACACACAACATCAATTAATCCTTCACACACACGATGTGCTGGTAAGAGTCCAAAGTGAAGAAGACCTGAACAGTCATCTCACTAGCACAATGCTAAGCTAATGCTGTCCATACAAGCAGGTCGAGCTATCTTAGCTAGCCGTCTGCACGCAGTGTTTTTCACTCATTCACCAGCTCACACAGCGAAGGCAGCGAGGCCCGCCCGTCAGGAGCTACCACGGTTCAGTGTCTTGCTCCAGGACACGGCACATCAGGGATCAAACCCCCGACCCAGAAAATGTGTGCGTTTGTTTAACGCACAAACGTGTGATTATAGGTGACAAAGCAACGCAGCACAGCACCTGGTCTGTTTGTTTCCTACCTGGGAGCCTTTCTTGCTTCCTGGTAAGTTAATGATGAGTGTCTTCCCTCGGATTCCACACACAGGTCTGTGACACACACACACAGAGGGAGAGTGCGTTAGTGCAACAAGTACGCTTCACTACTAAAACAGCTTGAATATACTATACTGTAATATATACTAAAATCTGTACTATAATGTACGGTCACAGGAGATTTTAACTTCATGTGCAGCTTGAGCTTGGAAAGGCAGGTTTTACATGCTCTGCTCTTCACCATACACTACTGTACATGCCAGTGTCTTGATAAAGGGCTTAGGAAATTAATGAGATGAGAATAAAGTAGCTGTGTCAGTCGTGTCGTGTGCCTGACCTGGAGAGCATGCCGAGCGGTGTGACGTTGAGCGATCCCATCAGCATGGCCAGAGACATCCCCGGAGCCTCACGCTCTATCACCTCCTTAGTGGCCTGGAGGAGGAAGAGGAGGAAGAGGAAGAGGAGAGAAAATTGTGGACGTCATGTAGAAAATCAGGAAGTACTGAAATCCCATAGTTCCACAGCAGCCCACTGCCTTGACTCCAAACACCAGGACTGCCCTTCAGATATCGATTCACAGGCCGTCTTGCACAATTCAGATCTCAGCTGTCTGAAGGCTGAAGAATCCTTATCTGACCCGTCTCCTGCACCTGCACATCTACAGCCCCGCCCCGCCCCATTAGCTATTGAGATTGATTCGATCTTTGGAAATCAATGCAGGAATATGTCTCTTTCTTGGTCAGTCTGTGCAATTAAACACTTTAGTGATGAATAAATTTGACCTGCGCCCCGGGCTTTTATGGAAAAAGCAGTTGAGGAACCGGTGCCTGCACTTGCATGACTTGGATTTGAAAGTGGGAATTCATTACACACAAACCAGCGGGGATGCATGTGTTCCCCAGCAACAGTGGTGGAGTCAATTTCGCTATTTTTATTTTATTTTATTTTTTTTACTGATGATATATGCCACACATGTATTTGTTTATGTGCTAGATGATGCGGCACACTCCTAAAGGATAGATGGCAAAAAAGATAGCGCCTTCTCCTCCAGCTGTGTGTGTGTGTGTGTGTGTGTGTGTGTGTGTGTGTGTGTGGGTGCCCTTGATTTGAGTGACACTTCAAACGCACCATTAGCGAGGGAGAGGGGAGCGAAAAGACTTCAAAGGAGAGGAGCCACTGATGAGCATCGTGGGCTTGGACTCAGGAGAAGGGAGCGATGAAGGGATGGAGGGAAGAGGAGAAGGGAACGAGTGTGGGCGGGACCAAGGAGGGGTGAGAGAGACAAGGGAGCAGGACGGGAGGAGGAAGTGGGGGGTGATGCTGGATTTATATCTCATCATACATCATGCGAAGTCACTGACTGGAAAAGGAGGGAGATGAGTTTGTTCAGATGAACTTCACATTCAGACGGAGCGCACAAGATGTATGACCCAGGGAATGTGTTATGGAAAAAAATGGGTGAGGTTTAGTCTTAATTACATGTGTATGCTGGGAGGGAAGGGGTGTCGCACACAGGCAGGGGAATGAGTCATAAATTATGGGGGTATGCGATGAAATCCAGCCGTGAGATGCTAAAGAGAGGCCTCCCCCTCTTTTAAATGTGGCCCGAGATCAGCTCTTTGATTAAATGTGTGCGTTGAAAGTGACTTTTTTTTTTTTTAAAGGGAAAATGCACTCCCATACATCACGCCTCTTGTGCTAATCACCCAAAATCCATACACTTGCATGAGGAAAGCAATTAGCTCATATCATTTTGAAAAGGAAAGTCACTGTGTGGCAGGAGCTGACTGGAATACGTCATCACTACATGTAGTCATTACTCCAGCAAAAAAAAAAGATCAGGCCGCTGAGAACCACTGCAACATCTATGAAGGCCAGGTACGTCCCCGCAAAGACCGTGGACAACCACGCGTATCCACATTGGTTTTCTGTGCATCTCAATGGCCTCCCTGCTGGCACGTAATGCAGGCACACCTCATGGATAAAACATGTCGGCCTCTACAGGACGTCCCGCGTGGCAGAATCATTCAGCATGAAACTGTTTAACTGCGCAGGCTGCCCACGAAAATAGGAATATTCCCATATTGATTTCATACATGACACGGATCTGGATTGATAACGCGGGTGTGGATGGGGAGGAGGCTGGTGGGACGGGGGTTTGTTCAGCCTTCGGACTGTTGAGATATGGTTTTATTAAACATGAAAAAACTTCAGTTCCAGAAAAAGACACAGAGTGCAATCTGTTACCGCCGTCCTGTATTCATCGACACAGAATACAGTCATCTGTGTCCTGTGCAGCCTTCACACACACACGCACACACACACACACACACACACACAGACAGAGAGATATCGCCATCTCCAGCACACAGGGTTGGATCAGATAGCAGGTATTATCAGGGACTACAGTGTGTACCCCCCCCACCTCCTTCCAGGAAGGTTGCAGCTGTCTGCCATGATTGATGAGGACCAATGATACTGCTGAGAACCACAGCTCATCCCCTGCCAAATGGCTTGTGTGTGTCTGTGTGTGTGTTTCGATGGCTGAGCACATATACTGTAATACAAGTGGAAAAGGGTTCAGTTAACACCGAGTCTGTCTAACGAGTCAGGTACTGTGTAAGTGCATATTCCTTCATGTACATACAGTGAACTGCCTTTTTGTTCCAGTACAGAAGATTGTGCATATGCACCAAAGGATGTGTGTTTGGGTACGTGAAGACTTTGCACACATACAAACCTTTCATTGAATGCAATAAAACCAGTTGTATCTCATGTGGTACCCAGTGATATCAAGGGGAAAAAGTGCAATCAGTCTGCAATGACAATTTGTTTCATGACATAACTGTTAAATAAAATTGTTCATTTCCCCATCCATTTCCCCTGCTACTCTAATGAGTGCACACAAGCCAGCCTTACAATCTGGGCTGGAAATATGAAATACACACACACACACACACACACACACACACAAACACACACACAACACACACACACACACACACACACACACACACACACACACACAACACACAAACACACCTAAACTGAGACCTGCCACACATTATCTCTGAATTTTTTCCCCAACAAAAACAAGAAAAAAGTGAGTTAATAACTATCTAACTTCTGCCTCTTTATTTCCCATGTGACCGTGGGGCTAATTACAACGTGTGTGTTAATCAGCGTTGCAACACACACATTTGTAATCAGCAAAAACGTGCTGAGGTTCCCCGAATGAAGCAAGGGGAGGGGAGGGAAGGGAAGGGGGGTTTACCTTTCTGCAGTCTTTCCCACAAAGACACAGATATCTCCTAAACGCAACTTCCCTTATATAACTTATGTAGCTTCATCTAAAGGAGCAATGCGCTGTATATTAGAGAGAACCTAAAACGTCATGTTGGAAGTGTTGTTCCCTGTCATGGAGGCGATTCATTTCCTTTTGTTTTTGAATTTAAAAAAAACACACTCCAACGAGACACAGGGAAAACTCACCTCCGGTGTGACGTCCCTGGGGGCGAAGCCTGTGCCTCCGGTGGTTAGGATGAGGTTGAGTTCCTTTTCATCGCACCAGTCCACCAGAGTCTCCTGTTGGTCCGCACACACACAAACTGTGAAAACCACCTCTGCAGATGAAAAGGCAGCTACTGCACACAGACAGACACAGGGAGATAAATGGAGGGATAGATGCATTACGTACCTTGATTTCATCGATCTCATCCGGCACGATCTTGTAGGCCGCGATCATCCCCCCCAACCTGAGGGAGGAGGGAGGCTGTTAGACATCCGTGACTCCCAGACAACATGCTCTATGGAGCCTGGTTAAAAATATACCTCATCTCTAGTCTTGGAGGTCAAAAAGGTCAGTTCTGTGTTTCCTTTAACAACCCTTTAGCCGGAGCAGAGAACTTCAGCACAGTGTGACCAGATGAAGGATGGTCTCCCCCCTCTCTATATATTCTGTGCACGCACCATCCTGCTGCTACAAATCGAATTTCCAAGTGGATCAGCAGGTTAAGGTGCAGATTTAGGATATCGCAGCCCAGCTCCGTCTTTCTCAGAGTAATAAAAAAGAAAACACCCCTCTAAAGAAAAGAGACTGATCCACAGACATGCATGCCAAAGCTCGTAAATAAGTTTGCTTTTTGTTTTTTTGTTTTTCGTTGAGTGAAACATCCTCTCCCCTGCAGCCTCTCTGCCCTTGAAACCAGCAAGACTTTTAAAGGAACCCCACAGATTTATAGTCAAACACAGATGAATGAGACAAAAGGAGGCAGGAAAGAGCGGGAGACCCAGAAATACAACAGCAAACTCGGAGGAGAGAGAGAATGCCCTTGAACATCCCCTCCTGAAAGGATTTTCCACAGGATGGCCCGCTGAGGGGGGGGGCTCTGACAAGGACAAAGCTGAACAGCGAGCCAGGGCGACCTCCTGTGGCCGGCCCGAGTACGACACCCCTAAAAAAAACCACAACCCTGGGCTCAAGGTGAAGGCTCTGCACAGACACCCCTTATGTAACCCTTTTTCTTTTTTTTTTTTTTAAAAAGGAGCACTATTTTTTGGGACGCCACTGCATCATGTTTCCTCTCCACGTCAGACACTTAAATAACCTCCCTCAGAAAAAAATAACCCACCCATGAACATTAAAGCATCAGCTATTCTTTCAGATGCTTTCACACACTCACACACACACACACATGCTAAGTTGCGCAAAGTAACAACCAACCGGCGCCCCGGACAACGTCGTTCCCTGAAATGCATGGGCTCCGAGGGAGCAGCAGAGAGACGCGCCACACAAGACAACAGCGAGATACTGCAGCGGGCGAGCGCACACGGAGCCGCAAACTCTGGGAGAAGCAGAGGAAGTCAGAAATAATCATTTAGAAAGTACACACAGGGCTGCTCCACTCACTTGTGTGACACAAACACACTCCCCTGCTGACACTGCTGTGATAGCACGAGTGATTTACTCCTCTTGATGCGCTGGAGCGTCTCTGTGTGTGCCTGTGTGTGATGCGCCAGTGTGTGTTTTATATGCGTTCATGCATGTGCAATCGTCCGTGTGTGTGTGTGTGTGTGTGTGTGTGTACACCTCAGGAGAGTAAAGGAGCTGTCAGGACAAATCACCTCTCTCTCTCTCCTGTTTTTTTTCCATGCCTCTCTGTTTCAGCCCAAATGAAAATATGCTCAACACAAATAACTAGGGTTCCTTCCCACCGTTTCCTAGGCAACCCCTCCTTGTCTGAAGCCTCCGGTTGCTGTGTTGTGCAGCGTCAGAGAGTTTGTGTGTGCCAGCGAATATTTTTCTTCTTTTTTGTTGTAACTATTGGGGATGCCATTTCTGTGCAAGAGGAGCCATATGCTGTTGACTGGACATTTTTGAGTGCGTGGAGGTAAGTGCAGTGTTGCACCACTTACCTATCTTTATGGGTGTGTACAGTACACGTGCACATGTGTATATACAATATGTATGTACAGCCAATCATGGAAAGTGTGTACGTGTGTGTGTGATGATTGTATCAACACCTCTTTGCTTCAATAAAAACACCGCAACTGTCATGAAGGGAGGAGTCATCACAGGGCTGTTGTATTACACTGCTTTAGTTTTTACTACATGCATCTAACGAATTGGCAAACTGTGTGTGTGTGTGTGTGTGTGTGTGTGTGTGTGTGTGTGTGTGTGTGTGTGCATGTACTGTATGCGAGTATTCTGTTTATCCGTGCGCTATGCCAGCAAAGGTTGGAGACCTCTAAATCACCAGCAGCGTGTCAGATTTGCTCAGTGATCCAAAGATGTCTGGTGTTATGACCACTGCCCCCTCCCCAGACAACCACTGCACACACACACACACACGTGTGTACATGCATATGAAAGCACAAAGTATCTGCAGAATCTGCACATCTCTGCACACTCTGTGTACATGCATGCCTATGCAGACGTGAGTGTGTATTTACACACTACTGTAAACGAGTCTATGCGTAAACGTGTTTCAGCACGACCGGCTTCTGTGCAGATGGAGCGCTAGGCCGTGTTTTGGGTTGGGTGTGCTCTGAATCCAGGGAAGCCTATTAGAGGGGAAAGGGCTGGCGACATTTTAATCTGAAACACCCATCTATGTCTCTTTCTGCTGCTGCGGGGGGGGGGGGTTATGACATATAAAGCTCTTCTTCAAACTGCACAGCCGAAGGTAGCCGGCCTGGAATAAAGGCTTTTTGCTCGAGGTGTGGACAAATCCTGATGCAGGCGGAGGAAGGAGTGGAAAGTAGAAGCAGGCAGGGTGAAGTGTGTGTGTGTGTGTGTGTGTGTGTGTGGTGGTGGGGAGGGGGGGCAGTAGTTTTGGCCTGAAAGCCTGGACACCACGGCCAAATCTTTCTATGAATAAAAGACGAGCACAGAGGAGAGGATAAAGAGAGAAAGACAGAATGAGAGAGACGAGGTGGTGTGTGTGAGTGTGTGTGTGTGTGTGTGTGTGTGTGTGTGTGGGGGGGGGGGTAGACTGTCAGCGGCACACTTAACAAGAGAGAGGGAAAGTATGAGTGTGCATGTGAGCCCAGCTGCAAATCTCAGCGGTTGTGGGACACTTCCAAGATGAGACCCATCTGCCAGGGTGATTTCATTAATAATACAAGCTCTTTGTACACGGCACTCAATCTCACTCTCTCCGCCTTACACACACACACACACACACACACACACACACACACACACACACACACACGCGCGCACGAGGCGAGCGCCTCGGCCATCTCCATACTCCCAGTAGGAGCGTGGAGTTGAGCCCATTACAGCTGAGTTGTTGGGTCGTCCATATGTGGGAAAGCTCTCAAGGGGTCACCTCTCAACATGTTAGCTGATAGAAGGAGGGATGGAGGGACAGAGGATGAGGAGGTGGAGGAGAGGGGGGGGGCAGCCCATCTCTTCAAACCCCTACCGCGATGAGAGCGCTGAGTGCTCAGCGAGGGGTTTCACTCCCATGATTCCACTCACAGCCACTAAACAACACGCGCAAGGCCTCGGTAACACACACACACACACACACACTACAAAATATTCTGCAGACCACTCCACCCCACAAGGGCTCTATTTATTTACAGAATAAATATCATCCCTCTCTGAACCTTGCAGCATCACACAAACTTCATTTAAAACAACAGCGTTAAAATCTGCTCACATGTCGGCTTGCAGTGACGGCACTGGCTCATGATGCGACGCCTGCCGCAGCGGAGGCTGGAGAAAACCGAAACAACGATCTGAAAAGGGCTAAAACGCTGAGAGGAAGTGCGGAGTCAGGTGAGGATTTGTCACGTCAGGTGAGCGCGTGTCAGCCATCTTTAATATACACACATTGTTTCCAGCAGCTTTAAGAGCACGACTGTAAGCACCCAGCTGCAACTTTAACGCTGTATTAATATTTTGGAGGAAGTTGATCCAAGTGAGATTTATGATTATTATAGAGCTTATCCAACAGCGATTGTGTGTGTGCGTGTGTGTGTGTATATGTGTGTCATCTGATGGACTTCCAGCTACCGTTGGAAGGAGCTGGCCCGACAAACACCCACCACGCGTGGAAAAACGTGAGTCTGGACCAAAGTACAGGACAAAACACGAAGTGTGTGCACACACACAGACACACACACAGACACACACCAACCTCTGCCTCATCTGTGCGTCCTTGAGTCTGAGTATCATTTGTTTGACCCTGTGTTACTCTCTCTTTTTCCTTTTTTGGCCACGTATCATTTTTCTCTCCAGCTGACGCACCTCTGGACGCTGACTGTGTCTGATTAATTGCATGTGCCTGTGTGCTATGATCATAGTTTATGTTACGTGTCCTGCTGTGGCCCCCGCTCCCTCTCTCTCTCTCACTCTGTTTATGTGTCTCTGTCGCAGCAGCAGTGGCACATTGAGGCCACGGCGTTCCGGCCGGTCGACCTGACGGAGCCGCTGACTCGTGGTGGTGTGGCGTGGATTAACGCGGCGCGGAGGAATCTCGGGCCAGTGGAGGTCAGCCAGGCGCCCGTCCCACGTCAGCCGGCATGGGCATGACACGGGGGCGCGGGACGGCGACTGTCTGTCCTGGTGTCCAGCTTTTAACAGCGCTGTGTTTAACCCAAGCTGGCCGGGGTACGACATCCAAACTGCCTTTTTCAGCAGAGCGAGTGGACACACACGTACACACACACACACACACATATTCCCACGGAGAGAGACCTTCAGGAATCGTTGGGCATCCATTCATTCGCCATCAGTTTCGACAACCAGGAAACCAAGCCAACAAAGCTCACATCGGCCGACTTGCCAACCAACATCAGCAGGCCACTATCAAACCTTTTTATCAACGGCCAATCACATTTCCTTTACTCATGTAATTCTCCATCTCCAAAGTGTAAAAATGATGGTCGCTTGATTTTTTTTTTTTTTTTAGCTGTTGGAAACGTCAAGAGCTCTCTATAACTTTTATAGCGGTGACATTAAAGTGGAATTCAAAGCCCCTTAGGATGCCATGAAAGCCGACCTCGCCTTGACTGGTATCCAAATATTCAATTATATAAATCCACTTCTTATATTTTTCCAGTTGTTTGCAAAACCCTCCATGTAAGTCTGAGCGAGGGCGGAAATCAGGGCGGAAACACCACGATTCCACCACGTCTCTGATGTTCAGCGTCGTAGTTTGTTGTTGCACCTGTTGCACGTCCACGGCTGGTTTTCATTGAACTGTTGCCATCAGCTGTAAACCACTTACAACTTACACTGACAATAAGAGAACATACGTTTTCAGATTTCGGTGCGAATAAAACTCTTCAGTGGGATCTTCCCGGGATCCAGTGAGTGTGTGTGTGTGTGTGTGTGTGCGTGGGGGGGGGTCGCTTCGGTCGCATCACGATCGATCAGTGCCAACATCAGCAGCATCAAATTTAGCATATCCGCTCTTCTGTGATGATCTGCTATAGTTAAAATGGATTAAGTATGTGGCCAAAAGTATGTGGACGGTGTCAAGAGAGACCTTGACTGGCCTCGCTCAACCTCAGTGCACACACAGTAAAACTGGAGCAAACCCCTGCAGCCACGCAAAACATTCCCAGAAGACCGGAGCGTGTATTATATATATATATATATATATATATATATATATACACACACACACATATATTAATGGGTAAACCATGGGTTTGAAATGAGACATCCACATTATTTTGACTATTATCATCTCTTTTTACATCCATGTTTTCATAACTGACGCTAACAGAAAACCACCTGAGCGATCCCGAGGGATGGTGAGACATCCTTTGTGGAGCTACGTAAAAGATGCACAAACAACGTTTCAGTGTGTTGTGTCCTGTGGGTTTTTCATGCACTCATAGGTGGCACCCTTGTTAATAAAAAAACCCACACACACAATGGTTGATTTCGCCTCCTTTAGCCTCTATAAGCAAATAATGACTTCTTTCAGCAACCAAGAGTCATCCTTCAGCAGAAGAGCGCCACAGCTCTTTTGTTGTTGCCATGCATGCTGGGAATTTCTCTCCACAGGGTGACACCGAGCCCCGACATGTTGCGCTGGGGAGATATTTTTAGTTTCTTAGTTATGCTCGAGCACAAGGAGAAGACGGCTTCCACAAAGAAACACACACTGAGACACGCACATGCAGAGAGCCTGTGCATTGTCTTGCTCTGCTGCTGTTGTTGCTCTTTGTGGTACATTTAAAAAGGTACAAATCAAACGTGTTGCTGAACATTTTCATTTCGGAATTATCTTGTAAAAGGCCGATACTCACAGGGAGGGATCGTGTACGAGATCTTTGAGGTTGACGCCACTGCGGTCCTCAGCGAGGTTTCGAAAACAGCTGTCGCTCACTGGGTGGACGGAGACAGAGAGAGAGAGGGTCAAGTTAGTGCACAAATTCATAAGCAATCTAAAATGAAACACATGAGGGGTGTCAAAACAAGCTGCTACTGTTACATCGCAGGCTGGTTGCAGAAAGCAAATGATTATTTCTCATCAACGCGTGGTGACCTTACAGCTTCCAAAAAAACTGCTCACTCTCGAACCACGTCACGTTAGCTACACGTGATCACTTCACGATCTCCGAATGATGAAACGCACCAAAATGATCCGCGTTCGAGGCGACGACGAAAACCTGAGCAACAACATCCAAGAAGCTCCTGCCCCCCAGCAGAAAACCTCAATGCACATCGTGAATTCATAAAAAGTATGTGTGGTGTAACTGTTACAGCTACTTTTTAATTAACCCCCCCCCCGCATCCTGCACAGTTTTTGATGGCCGAGAGCCCAGGTGGAGCCGCACCTCCATCATCTGTACAAACCCCCGCTTATGAAAGCACGGCGGCCCCTGGACTGCAGAGCAGGTGTGAGCCACATGAGTCATCGTGGCGATGGCAGACGGACAGAGTGACGGATGGAGCGAGACAGGGAGGAGGACGGAGACGCGGGGAGAGCAAAATGGAAAAAAGTGAGAGGAGACGGAAGGAGACAGACGAGGAGGACAGAGAAGGGGACAAGGTGCTTTGTGATTTGACGGAGCCAAACGTGAACGGACACGCTGGCGTCTTAAAATAGAAGAAAAATGAAGCACCGGGAGGGTGGGGGTGATGGTGGCAGTGCAGTGGATTTAATCCAAAAAAACTTGATGCGCTTAGTTGTAGACAAGACTAGAAATGTCACGATGTTACTCCAATGAAGTGCCATGATCCATGAACGAGAGGGACGGAGGGGCGAGGGTGAGTAGACGGGTGAAGCAAGGATGGTGTAAAAAAAAAAAAGGGAGGAGGGAAGCAGGGAATGCAACAGAGCTGAAACCAGGGATGGGAATGGGGATGAGAGTGAGGAGAATGAAAGGAGGTTGAGGTGGAGGAGAGAAGGAGGAGGAGGAGGAGGAAGGGTGATGGGGAGAAAAGTGGTACCGTGGAGACGGAGGTAAACAGAGAGCGCAGGATGCCGCTCTGGGCTCTGGCAAATGAATGGGAGAGTGCTGACATTTGCACGCCGACAGAAAGAGAGGGAGAAACAAGAGGGGGGGGGTGTAGGGAGGAGAAAAAAAAGGTGGAGGGAGGGAGGAGAGAAAAAGGGGAGCAAGCACATGGAATACACACCACCCTGGCGTTACGGGGGCACTGCTGCAGAAGTGTGTGTGAAGAGGGAACTTCCTTCAAGACTGCAGTATTCCTTACTAACACACACACACACACACACACACACACACACACACAGAGCCCTCCTCAGTCTTTCTCTCCCAGCTACCCCTTGATCTAAAAATAGCCGTTCCACTCTCCTACAAGAGGCAGCAACCATTCTGAACCAATCAACACGCTCTGTCAAAGGCATCGGTACCCACCACCCCTCTGTGTGTGTGTGCGTGTGTGTGTGTGTGTGTGTGTGTGTGTGTGTGTGTGTGTGTTTGTAACAAGGGGAAGTCCTGACTGAAGGTAACAAAAACTGCCCCTCCCTGTTGCACCGGTTAGGAGAAACGGATTGAGAAAGCGATCCCTTCTGGATAAACAATGGCTCGGAGAAGAAGCGGAGCGCAGAGAGGGAGGAGAAGGGGGTGAGGGTGGGGAGGGGGGCCCACAAAAGAGGGAGAGAAGGAGTGAGAGTGGAGGAGAGGGAGAGAGGGAGAGAGGGAGCTCTGGCTGCAGTTGAAACAGGCTTCAAAGGAATATTAATGTGATCCTGTGCAAGAGCTGGAGACAGGGGAAGAGAAGGAGGGGCAGGGGGTGGAGGGAGGATGGAGGAGGAAGAGCGAGATGGGAGGGGGCGAAAAAGGTGGGCAAGGATTTGTGACGCCCTCGCGCCCCAGAAGCTCCGCCCTTTCAACAGGTAGGTCTGCAGCTTAGCTTTGACGGCCCCCGCCCCCGCCCGGCTGCTCCCCACTGTACGCAGAGATGTAAAGGTCAAGGGTTCTCCATGGCTGGACAATCGCTAGGAGACAGACGGCGAAGGCCAGACTGGTGGAGACTGGTCAGACTACCAGTGCGTCACGCTGCGACTCTGTGGTCATCTCATCATCATCATTATCATCATCACATGGTGATCATCAGCCGTCACAGCTGACGTTATGTGCAGACAAAGATAACGCTTGTGTCTTTTTCAGTATCTTGTTTGTGGGGAGCACTTCCTTTTTGTCTATCAGCTTTCTAATTAACAATAATAAGACGTGGATGAGAGCTCTTAAAAAAGACGCTCAGCCGTTCTTGAGCTTGAATTGTTTTTGTTGTGATACTTCTGTTTCCAAGGTCAAAAGTAAAAATAAAGTGACTCCTCCTCGCTCTATCAGGGTCATTGTTACTTTTACTCAGTTCTCAAAGACAATATCACAACCTCACCATAAAATAATACATTACATTATTACAATCAATCAAACCAAGAAAACCAAGTAAATAATATCAGTAAGGAGGAAGAAATTAAAAATGACTTTGAGGATTGATCTAAAAAAGCCTGAAATGCATCTCTGATGTCATCTCTCATACAGGTGTCACTTCATTCATCCAAACTGCGTCTCTATGACTGTGATAATTCCTCAGTTTAAAATCTATTTTCTGGCGCCTATGCCTGTATTGACTCCTGTCATCTCATATTTGCCTCCACCTGTGTGTGTGTGTGTGTGTGTGTGTGTGTGTGGGAGCTCAGATGTCCCCAGGCTAAGGCAGTGGGTGGAGACAGAGCAGGAGGCCTGAGCTTCACAGGCATTTATGCCGGGAAACGCCGTTCACACATGGGATCTGGACGCACACACCCCGGACGGCAAAAAAAAAAAAAACACACTCACACATGCTCTTAAAGGGTTAATCGCTAAGCCACGGCGGAGCAGGGGAGATCAGGACACGGGGGAGGACATCAAGAGACCAAAGAGAAGAGAACTGATCAGGGAGGAAAGAAATGTCAATATGGAACAAAAATGAATGGGCAAAAAAACACCAAGGGAAATGTTGTCTAATAGGAAAGATAAGAGGAACAGGGAAGGAGAAAAGTAAAAATAGCAAAGGGATTTTGGAGCTCTGTTTCCTGCTCCTGGAGGTAACAGGGCGTATTTCCTGGGGGGAAGAAATGTTATTTTGATTGTTGGGGAGCGAGTTTGTAATTACGTGAAATAAGAAAGATAAAACAAAAGTATCATAACAAACGGCTTCTTGTTCCTTTTACACAAGTGTGGTGCTCGCTCTTTTTTTCCACGTGAAAATGAAACCAAGCCTAAGAAATGAGAAAAGAGGAGATGGCAGGTGAGTCTACCTGCTAGCCTAAAGGTTAGCCGGGTTAGCAGCGAATGCTACATAATAACTGTATACAGAACGTACAACTTACCATATACAATAAGCACTTTGATAATTAGCAGCAGAAACTGTTTTGACCCTGTGACCTTGACATTTAAACTTAATAGAGATAAAGTTAAATTTGTTTTCTGCATTGCATTATGGGAGATACACGGCATACACAAAGCAAAAACAAAAAGAAAAACATAGCCACGACTCAGAGAGTGCCGACCTCCCAAATCTGCAAATTAAACTTGATGTGTATGTGGAAAAAGGTTATCATGGCTGTCTCCTTCTGAAAGATTACAAACATAGGCAGTGTAGATTAGCCAGCAGGCTACGGCCGCCCATCTGGAACACAGTGGCTGGGCTAGCTAGCAGGTGATGTGCTGTCAGTCCGTCAGCCGCTGGCAGAGGATATTCATAAACTGCTCCGATGTTCCACTCAATCATTTCCAGGACATAAAGCAGTCAGCGCTCATTATCTCCCTGGGATCCCACGCTAATGGGGTTTTCCCGTATAGCAGGGTCCTTCCACACGCGCACACGCACACACACACACACACACACACACACACACACACACACTGCTCGCATGCATAGCACTTACTGTGCATGCATTTAATGCATGCACAAAACAGTGTCACACCACAACAAACAGGCGGCGTCTTGCCCCCTCTCCACAAACATGAACACACCTGCAGAACACTGCAACTCACAGAGCGCGCCTGCTTCCAGTCTAATTGTGACATTGTCTATCCATCATTAGGGCGCCGTCCGCTACTGAAAAATACGCAAATGGAGCCGTCCTGAGCGTTTCGGGCAGCCCGACTCGGCCGGTTTAAGCATAGCTCCTCCTGATGGAAATGTTTAACTCATTTTCCACACGTGAGACGGAAAAACCTGCAACTCCACTTGGCATCTTTATTGTTTCTTCTTCTCTATCTGCCAGTAGCAGTGCCAATGGCCCTCCAGCCCCCGGAGAAGCTACCGCGGGGGTCAAACACTGGATTGGGCTGACATCTGCTGGTGGGAGGGACAACACCTCTGCACACCAATAAGCCTCAACCGGGGTGATATCGCTGCCTCCTGTCTTCTATTTTACTGGCTTGTTCAGCGTTAAATGGAAACACTGGGCCCCAGGCCTCGGATTAAATGGGCTTAATGATGAATAGAGGTATGGATCCGCCCCCAGATTGTAATGGGGTGGGGTAGACATCTGACTTGGGGGCTTTCAGAACCACAACCCCCCTCCCAGCCAAGAAACGGAGAGAGGAGAGGAGCAGTGGTGCGCAGACGCCGGTGTCTTCATTCCACGGCAGGGTAAATTTCCAAATTAATAATGGCTTCACAGCGCTGGGTAAAATATAGTAACAGAAATAACAGCAGATAACCTAATCTAATATAAACCCACTGTATCTTAGCAACCTTGTTAATTCTGTGAGGAGCAGTGGGGTAAGCAGCAGAGCAGCAGCACAGCATCCATCATCAAAGACACACCCAACAGCAACACACACACAAACTCACGACATGCCATCTCACCATTAGCCAATGTCTTCATCGCAGTGCGATGCAGATGAATGCACGCACACACACACACACACACACACACACACACACACACACGTGCAGGGCTACGCGCTCAGGCACATGCACACAGATCCTCAGGCTTACTGTAAGCAGCCGGGAGAACGGAGGGGGTGTGTGGCGGAACAATGGGATCCTAATCGTCGGGATGCGTTTCAAAGCATCTCCTCTCTACAACACTTTTCCAGATAAGATTTGAAAATGCTATTTATATCCGTGGGTAGGGGTGGGGGGTGGGGCGGTGGGGGGCAACCAGCAGCTTGATTTTCATTTATTTGAAGTCGGATCTAAATTGGGGTGAAGTTACATAATGTGAGGAGTGCGACACTCCACCTGCTACTGCCGAGCCAGCTATTGAAGAACGCTATGGAGGAAACTCCCCCCCACCCCCCTCCCCAAAAAATGAAATGCACTGGGCCCACGCAAGTAATGCAGCTAATAATTACTCCATCGGCTTAATAACCGCCACTTTATACACCGGAGGAGCCCAGCTCACTTGTGCAGCAGCCACATCACAAGTCCGAACCGCCTCCACCGTCGCCAGGACAAAATCCGGCAACCTTGCCCCCCCCACAGGTATCCCTGGAGAGGACAGGCAGCCCCATCCCAGACTGAGTATCAGAGAAGGAGGAGGAGAAGAAGAGGTGGTAGGATGGACATGTGGAGGGGGCTGGAGCCTAACCCTGACAGAGCAGTTCCCACTGTATGAAAGGAGGGGGGGCAGGGAGGCTGGGGGGGGGGCAGCGTAGGGAATACTCTGAAAGCAAAGAGGGAGGGCAGAGAGAGAGAGAGAGGGATGGGAAAGAGGGGGGAATGGGAAGATGGAGAAATGACTGGTTAAAGAAGGGGGAGGAGGCTGCGAGAACAGAGAGATGCAGGGGAATAAATAATACACATGGGGGGGGGGGTGAGAGTAGGAGACTAAACTAAAAGAGCCCCCCCCACTGCCACAGACACATTTTGACCATCTCCATGTTTTAATAGAAACAGTTTCAGTCTGTCACTAAAATGATTGATTCTTTTTCACATTCGGGCAAAAGTTGGAGAGAAATTAACAAGTGAAGGCAGAAATTTTACATTTAAGACGTCGTTAACGCCTGGTCACTTCCTTTACTCAGTTTTATACAAATGTAGAGGAAAGATACAAGAAACGAAAGGGCTCCGGGAACTGGTTCTGACGCGAGCAATTAATCGAAAGGGTAGTTAGCTTACATGAGAAGGATGAGGACAACGATGAAGACTTCAATCTTCACTCGGAGTCCCATACGTGCCGTAAGTCACGGAAAGAGGGGGGAAGGATTGTGCTGACCGCGAGCGTTCACCAGAGCTCTCGCTGTCACTTTCCCACTGGAGTGAATAATACATGAGAGGCTGAACTCCGATACCCAGCGTCCTCGCAGCAGCCGGCGACACGCAGCGCACAAAACAGACCCGGCCGCCGTCCACGTGACAAAGCTTGTTTTTGCCGTGTCCAAGCACCGCACTCACCTGAACCTCTTCCCTATCAGCCTGAGACTGCAGCTCTCCACGAAGGCCCCGCGTATTGATGTTTTATTAACGCGCCATAAATATTGAGAGGACACCTACTAACGAAGCCACGGAGAGAGAAGATCCACGGGCCGCTTTTTACGGCGCCCGGGGAACAGGGCGGCCTCGAACACGGTGCACGACACCCGGCGCTTCTGCTTTACTTCCCCTTCATCTCATTTCCCACGCCACGACCGGGATGCCCCGGCAGCTCCGCCCATCACATCTCCTTCCCCATCCCTGTTGTTCTTATTTCAGTGAAATCAATGGATTGGAGGGGCTTTACGACCCCCCCCCCCCCTCGTGAATATTAATCATAAATCACAGGCTCTGAGTATAATGAGGCTTGTTCCTAATGACAACGGGCGTGATGAATGTGTCTGTGGCTCAGTGTGGCATTATCATTTAGCCATTCAGGAGTGTGTACATGTAGTCCATGAAGGTATGGGGGGGGGGGTATCACAGGTTTTCCCCCCGTGTAGCATGACATTTGGAAGGCAGAGGGCCCACGGCAAGCCAGCCCTCTGTGGCATTTTCCGGCAGCTGTTTACACACACACAGCATGTGCTATATATGCAATGCATGAACACAGCAATTCATCAAGTGCAGTTTACTATAAAAGCCACAGTAGATGCCATTTGAAGTGAAAAATAACACCCCAAAACCAAACGCAGATGCAGCATACAGAGGTACAGAGGTCGTGATCCTGCAGTGGCTCTCAGTGGTTTTTTTCCATCCACATTTTCCTGATTTCCTGAAACACAACGATGTGTTGTGGCGTGAACGGCACACTTTTACTTTTACACCTTAGTTTTTCAGAAACACCTCAGGAGATCCCTATTGCATAAATAAGCCTGAAATATTGATATTATATGGAGAAAAATGATGGCTGGGAGACGTCCCATGTATTTGACATCAATGTCTCCAGAGAAGAGTGGGGTTGTGGTGTTGAGCTCCAGTGGCCGGGTACAGGCAAAACTTTCATTTCAGCTGCCACACAATTACCATTAATTACTTACATCCAACATAATGTACTGCTGGTGAGCGCCAACTGAAAATGAGAAGGCTGCCACCTAAATGCTTTCTAAATGACTCATTGTTCATTAAAGAGAGGGAGGAAATGTGGACGCTTTGATAAAGAGATTCATCAGTGTCGCACAGAAATCAGAAAATGAAAACCAGCTATCGGAAACCTCACCCTGAGAAGAAGAAAACAAAACGCAGTTACAATCCACAGAACACATTACTGATAATCTGGATAATCTGTAACCTGGACCTTGTTTCAGCAACGACACGTTACTTAAAAATGATTTTTTCACAGCTGTAATCCACTCACAGATAAAGTAAGAACATGTGTGTTTTATGCAATTTGTGTCTATTCGCCCTTTACTTCCGACCGGTTCTGCCCCTCAGATAACAACACACTGAAACACACACAAAAGACAAGAGGGTGAGTATCATCCCAGGCTGAAAGCAACACAAATACAGAAATGAATTCACAACTAACTGGCATATTCTTTGCTCTTCTTTTTCCTAACTTAGCTCTGTGCCTGTGTGTGTGTGTGTGTCTGTGTGTGTGTGTGTTATCTGTGGCTGCTCCATTAGTGAGCCAGGTCTTGTTAGAAGCCAGAATGAGCTCGAGAGCAGCTCTATTGATTTCAATAGAAATGTGCTTACACTGGCATCAATACAGCTGCACATTTCTGATACCTCCCGTTAGAAGCTTCCCTCCTCTCCCTTTACTGCCTACACATCCCTTCACCCCCCCTCCTCCTCATCTTCCTCCTTCATCCTTCCAATCTGCTGATGCAGGGAAACCCAGGGCCGCACCAGTACAGCCACAGCTTTGCATCCTGGGACGAGCTGCGCGAATCTGCACGGAGAACGCTCGGCTCCTTCACTGCACCTCACTCAATATGAGCAACGCTCTCAAACTGATAGCTCTTGGCTAACGTTAGCAATGGGGCTCTCCAGCTGTTGGCTTCAGGGTTTGTCGTGAAACATATGTGCCGAGGCCTAATCAGATCAGGTATTGATTGGTCTTCATAGAGGAAGCTTAATGTTCTCCCCGCTCCTCTGTGATCTCTCACTCAAGGGAAGGAAGCGAGGGAGGGAGGGAGGGAGGGAGGGAGGGAGGGAGGAGACCGAGTGAGCGATAGACTGAGGTTTACAAGGGTGACTTACAGGTCAAGGTCAGACTGGCAGATGGCCATTCACAATTAATGCCAGGTTTCTGATCAAAGTTAAGAGCCACGTTGATGCCGACCGGGGCGTGTGTGTGTCTGCAGCGAAGACGGGGGGAATCGTCGGGTCTACCGGCCAACCTCCCCATGACCAGGCACCGCTCTCTGCCCACAAATCCCATTTCATGCCAGCCACGCTTCTGAATCCCCCAAAACAAAAGCGTGATCAGCACAGCCACGGCCTCACGCTTTGTGCCGACAACCGTCGTGAAATCAGCGGAACAAAGCTAAAGACGGTGCCGCCCCAAACTACGCAGCACTGAGATAAAGGTATGTCCAACTCTTCATGAACTTCATGCTACCGCCAACCTGAAGGTCAACGGAGACACCCCGTCATGAAAAAGAGAGGAGGTTATGATCAAAAATGAGCCAGAGGAGTTGATTGCCTTAGTGTCCTTTGTCCCAAGTACAATCCTGTCACATGTGATCAGAGACGCTTTCATCAAGAAATTAATCATTTATAGCGAATTGTCATCCCGTTAGATTTGGCCAGTTCTCAAAGGGTCCAAGCAGCAATGAGGATTCTGCTGTAATAACTGCCCCCCCCCCACCAACCACACAGCTCAACATTAAATCTTACTTACAATAACAGCACCGACTTTGCACAAAGGAAGAGATCAGAGTGGTGCGGCAAACAACAGCATGTCAGCAGACTAACACTGCAGCAGTGTGCAAATATGATTGGAGGATACCGGTCAGCTGGTGGCCAAACAGCTGATGAATGAGCCAGCGATGTAAAAACGTGAATGAGGCTGAGGCCAGTCCGCTAAATCAAACTCCACCGCCCGGTCCAACGACTTTAACGACGAATCCTCTGAATGACACGAAAGAAATGTTGTTCGTCCACGCATGTTTGGTTAGGTTTTAGGCGCACACACAGACACACACACAAAACAAATATCTTAGGGTTAGACACTGTTGGTCTGTTGTATGTTACGTTTATAAAGATAAAACAAATTGCATAATTTGATGAATAATCAGCATAAAATAAAAGCCCTAATCTGATCACAACTTACTGCACCCTGCTTGACCTCCTCAAAAATGCAGTGTCGTGCTGCTGAGTGGTAGAAAAGGCCTGTTGCAGGAAGTGCAGCGATATCATACCACAGCAATATAATTTTGCAGAGCGCCTTTGTTGTGAGAGACGCACCTAAAGCAGCGAACGCACACAGGAAATGAACTCCTATAGATTAAAGTTAGAATTGACGGTTTCCGCGCGCTGCCAGGGCTTGTTGATGTGTTTGTTAATGTGTGAGTGGGCGGGTGGGTGGTAATACATGTATGTGTGTGTGTGCATATGTGTCTGTGCGACCCATTCGACTCTGCTTATTTCCCAGGATGCTGAGTTTTGCATGCCCACACACACACACACACACACACACACACACACGGGGAGTGCCCCGGGCCCAGCTGTACTAATGAAGCAGCCTGTAAGCAGCTACCTTCATTACATTCAATCCTCTGGACAGTGTCAGCAATTACATTGCAGCTTCCCACTGTCAGAGCGCACACGTGTGCGTGCACACAGACACACACAGTCAGTTGGAAACTTCATCTCAAGGCTAATGCTAGCTGAGGTTGATGCAAGAAGGAGCCTCTGTATGGTGAGAGGCGGGAGGGAAGCCTGGAGGCGAGGTGGGGGTGGGGGGGTAGGAAGCCGCCTAATAGAGTGCTCCACTTGCCATATTTCACACATCTCATCACTTATCCCACTGAGACACACACACACACACACACACGTCAGCGTGGGGGCAACTGAGAGGGAAGTCCCTGGAGGAGGTGGAGCATTTCTCAGGGGGTGTTTAGTGCGACTGCATGATGTGAAGGAACCGAAACCTCAGATGTCCAAACATTGAGGTAAATGTGTATGAAGTGCATGTATATGATATGTACATAAATGGAGTTGATCAAAAATGCATCTTTCTACCTTTCTACCCCCCCATGACAAATCCTCATGTTTACAAGCAGCTGGAACCAGATTCATTTTTCTCTAGTTTTAAGACTCCTCTCATGTCTCCCTCCAGATATACACGGTGCGTTCAGGTGCTGGTTAGCCGAGGCGGCCGTCCTCCGCCACAATAAGAAGAGACCAAAAAAAAGGAACAGGTGGGACAATGAAGCAGAACAGAGGAAATTGAGTGAGAAACTCCCTGACTCACTCTCACAAATGTAAACCGTCATGTCCCGGGTTTGAAAAAAGGCCAGTCATGCCTGCTGTTAGACCATGAATGATGCAAAAGGGCAACAAAGCTGTCGAGCCATGCCAACCCGTGTCAATCACACGGGTTTTCTGTGTGTGTGTCTGTGTGTGGGCGGGTGTATATTAACATTTGATTCCCAGGTGTTATGATCTGAAAGGGTTTTGTGGTAGAAACGCGAAAGGCATGACGCTGAATAATGGAGGAGGAAAACGGGAGAAACGCGTTGACCACGCACGCACACCGGTCCGAGGTCGGCCATCAAACACGCCTCGTTAGGGAGAGGCTGGCCTCCTCCATTATTCACACGTACACGCTCCCCTCGCTCCGGTGGGGAGATGGAGTGAGTTGAGTGCACACAGACAGTCGAGGTAAAAAAAAAAGTGAGAAAGGTGGACGGGGACAGAAAGGAAGAGAGGTGAGAAGACAGGGACAAAAATAGCGAGCGAGAAAAGGGGACATGGTTGGAGATGAAATGTGATATATGGATGGGAAGGGGGGGGCAAAGGCTTTATATTAGTCTGTGAAGTCTCGCAAACACTCTTCAAATTCAGTTATCATTGCTATGGAATTGATTAGTGCAACTGGTGTAAATGTAAATGTGCGAGCGAGCCAACGACTGATGTAATTACTGTCAATTATGAGTGCAATGGCGGGGGCTCGCTCCATAGCAACCGTAAACACTGCAGGGAAAAAGGCAAACGAGACTCAGACTCGACTCTGACTCTCTTTCACAGAGATGAAATCATCTCTCATCACTTTTGTATCCACTGGATTCAAAATAGAACCCCCCCCCATTCAGTCGATGGAGGTTTCCCAGAAGCGCGTGTCACACGCATCAATCAAGGCGTCGCACTTCGACGTGGCTGGTTACTGAGGCCGCAGGCGGGGGGGGGGGGACTGCACGAGTGACAAGCCAATGGAAACCCTGGCAGCTTTTCAGGAAGGAGCGACAGGGCCGTTGCCAAGGGTGACAGCCAGAAGTCACACCTCTTTTCCAGCGGCGCCTCCCACCACCTCTGTTCTGCTGAGCGGCTGATCGTGCGGTGGGAAGCTGACCGTGACCACACCTTTAGCAGGAGGAAAATGGCATGCGTTTCATCACCTCAGTCTGACTCGCCCCTCTTCTCTCATCTCACGCCCCGACCCCTTCGACAAACTACGCCCCACTCTTTCCCCGTCTCCGTGTTTGCCAAACAACAGCAAAATGTCGAAACGCCAAAAAACCAGAGCGGTGTTGACATAAATGAAGTTCCCTGTCTCTTTGTGCAGCAAAGCAGATTTAATACCCGGTGTGCGCTATGTAGCAGCTCTGAGCGACATCACTCAGTTGTGTTGAAACACAAACAGTGAGTTTGAACAACAACAACAACAACACAACTTTTTTTCCTCCCCACTATGAAATTATGAACCTTGTCTCCTCGATCTTACAGAGAGAGAAAAAAAAGACTCAAAACCAAACTGCCACTGAAAATCAGATGATTAATCTGTGTCTGGAAGCACTTTGAGTAGATTCAGCTAAACCTCTAATGAAGTAAGTATCTTAGGCTCTGCCCAAACTCACCCCTTGTTCAGTCATTCACTACTCCATATATAATAGACCCTCAGTAATTCACTAAATATTGAGCCGTAAATTGAGACACTAATCATCATTTTTGCATCATCAGCGACAGCTGGAGAGTCACACAACGGTCATTTCATCTATAAAATGCGACACACCGCACGCCGCCTGTGTCATTTTTGGAGTACGTAATTTAACGTGGCGCTCTGTAGGGTAAATGGGGAGCGGCTTCGGACGCAGCCGCAGTAATTATCCGTGTGTGGATCTAACCGGGGAACACGTGTTGATACAACAGGTGGTTGTTGGCAGCTCAGACGGCGGCGAACACATGGGCCGGCGACAAGCAAGATGTTTCCTGTCAGGGCGCGCTGCGAGTGACGTGCTGGCATTTTAAAAAAAATTAAAACACCCTAATGGTTCATTTTGGCATATACCAAACCTCAGGTGTGTTCACCTGTCTCCAGAACATCCCGCTCCATTTTAACATTGTGCACCGCGGTACCGCTGAGCCTGCGAGCGTTTTTAGCGTGGCCACTGCTCTCAGTGAGAGGCGCCCTGTGACATCAGCGCCCAGTCGGCCAGTGATGGATGCTGGATGCAGGCGAGCCGCCCTCCTCCCCTGAGTGAAACATGAGAGAGGTGTACGTTTCAGACACTTATTAGATGAGGACCGATAAAGACGCGAGGCAGCGTAGGAGGCCGCTGATGAACCCCCCCGTCCTCCTGCATCCTTCGCTCCCCCCCTCCCCCCCTAATTAACACCTCAAGCCAGGACGCGGGATCCAGAGGCAGGAGGACCACGAGAGTGACTCATCAGTTAAAACCCACCGCTGTATCTGTTATCTCAATCTGTATCGCCATCACTCAGCGGCTTCTCTGCTCACACAGGTTATCACGAGGGACCGATCCAAGCCAAGGAGGCGGGGGGGCAATGCTGTCCCTCCTGAGTATAAATGAAGCAGGAAATGTCTTTTGTCTTGCAAGTAAAAGGGTCTTGGGAACGTCTCAGTAGGTGCAATGTAATTAAGAGTTTCCCAGTAGTTTCCCAATAAAATATGTCCCATTTGTGAAAAACCTGAAATAAGCCCAATATCATATTTACAAAAAAATACTTTTGACATTACTAGGCCTTTCAGGCAACAGAGTATAGTTTACAGGGCAGACAGCACACATGCATTAAAATGTCCTGTTAAGACTTTGGGATTACTCGCCTCAGAAAAAACACAGAGTGATGAAATCCAGAGTCTCATCTGTTGGGATGCAGGAAGTTCACATCATGTACAAATCACCGCCCATTTAAGGTGTCACCACTCATTTCAGAGCAGCAAGCTGCACGTCCAACGTTCTTTCTGTCAAAACAGTATATGTGCTGACACTAAAAGACGGCGGCGTCTCTCTTGCTCTTTTGCTTTCTCCCAAAAATATCGAGCGCAGTCTTCCTTTTTTTTTTTTTTTGCTATGCTAGCCTCCTGTGATTATCACCTCAAATGAATGACAGACTGCAACGCCGCTTTAGGCCGGGAGGGAGTGCGGGGAACCGACCAGCTCTCCTACACCTACGCATCCGGTCTGGGAATAGCTTTTTCCAGGCAGCCCCGACAGAGCTCTCCTCTGGAGAGCTGACAGGAGCCTACGAGAGCGGAGGAGACTCCGCTCCTCGTCCGCCAAAAACCACCGTCTGCCGCTCGCTCCAGCTCGCATCCCAATTAAAGACTATTTACAGTGAGGGAGGATTCTTTCCATGGGCTATGGAAGCAGCAGAGAGAGAGAGAGAGGGATTGTGTGCAAAGGGGAGGAGAGTCGCCCCCCCCCACACACACACACACACACACACACACACACACACACACTCCAATACTCCACTCCCCACACTACTCGATGCTGAAAAATAATTCCTTTGCAGAGAAGACTTAATTCTCATTCTGTGTTCGTGTCCCTGATCCTGTATTGTCTATTCTGGTCACATGGTCTGGCTGCCTTACTGCTGTCCACTGTGACAGCTGCAAGAGTGTGCATGTGTGTGTGTGTGTGTGTGTGTGTGTGTGTGTCTGATGCAGAGACAGAGACAGAGAGAGAGAGAAAGAACAAGCAAGTGAAGGGTCAGTCTGTGTTCTACCTGACGGTACAGTATGGACCCCACCCATACGAAAGACAACCACCCATGGTCGGACCGCACGCAAACAAAGAGCTCAGACATTTGGAGAGTCTAAACAAGGACGCACAAACCATCCGGGCTCTTGTTTATTCTCTAACAATGCCAACAATTTCACTTTTTGGCCCTCGGGACTATAATATTATTAACACTTCCAATTACACAGCCTGCTAAAAGCCAATATATCAACGGTGATGCGGGCGCCAACCGTGAAAGTCTGCACACAAAAAAAATCCAAACAAAAGATACACACTCATATTTGGCCAGAAGATGATCTAAAAATACTGGATCCAAAATAAGTTGCAGGAACAAGTGTGTGCCCAATTTGTGAGCTTTTTTTTTTTCTAGGGCGTCTCTTCCACGCGTGTCCCTCTCAAACAAGCCGACTGTCGAGCAGCATGTGGCTGCATGGGATCACCCCAGCAGCAGCTTAGAGGTGATTCAACCACAGGGTCAAAGCAGGAAAAAGGGAGAAAGGAAATCGTGCTGGTGGGTAGACGCACGCCTGGGGCTCTCTGATTCCCATCCAAACCACGGAACTTTGCATCACCAGTGAAGCGAATGTTAACGTCTATTTTGTGTTTGGTTTTTTTGTTGTTTTACGTTTGGCTGTCTCGGCATCAGCAGAGTGGGAAAAAAAGGTGGTGGGGGAATAACAGCGTTGCGATGCTAATGGGAATGCAGACAGACCAGCGGCTGTGAGGGAGTTAGCCAGGACTTCACAAACGTGCAGGCGGGCGTGTCGTCTCATTCAGGCTCCGGTAGAATTTCAGCGGAGCGTCCTTAAACAAAAAACTGTCACCTGACCTCTCATTCTGCGTGATGCCCGATGCCCATCTTGTGTCTGCCTTCTAGTTGCAGGGAATATTTAGGTTTTCCCGAGACAATGTGATATTAAAAACGCTGCTGCTGAGTTCGAGTGTGGAATGTTTCTCAGGTATATTTTATTTTTTGACTCAGTTTTAGAAAGTGCAAACTCCCCAGCCCTTTAGTCACCGTCCCTGTTTACTGCACTGTTTTCATTACAAAGAGTCAGTTAACAGTCTCACTGTCCTCACTTCCAGCTAACTAGTTGGAGGCATAGTGCAGCAACCAGGACGCAATCCCTCACTGGCTTCCCCTGCCTCAGCGAAAGTAGCCGTTGCAATGCAGGGCCAAGCTGGAGGTACCACTTTTAGCCATTTTTCTATTATATTAAAAATCACACAGCAAGCCTTACACCAGAGCTTCCCAGATCCACTTTTACTGTAGCTCTGCCATCAGTATCGCTTCCACCATGTAAAGCTCAAACCCAAAACACATCCTCCGAATAAGAGTGCAGTGAAGACATTGTGTTCACTGAGAACAGAAGTGGACAAAGCAGGCTGGGGAGAGAGGGGAACACCAAATACAACAACAAAAAAATGCCACTGGCACAGTAAAATATCTTCAGCAACACTAAATGTCACCGTCTGATGATTTTGAGACGCTGTAAAGTATCAGAGAGAGATTTCCTTTTGCACTGTCGACGGCAGACTGAGTCACTGAGACACAGACGCCGACGGGGGCTCGCTCTACAACCTGGCAGCCGCCCACGCCATTCGGAGACGGATGACGGCGACTCCTAGCTTTGGTCAAGGTGTTCTAGCACGCGGTGCCAACTCTCGCTGACTTGACTCCTGTTTCTCTAGTCGAGCCTCTTTAGCACCTGACCTGTGACGGTGAGCTTGGGACAAACTCCAGAGATTAAATCAGGCGGAAGGACAGATTAAACAGTTGTTTCTCCTATCTGCAGCCGGACGAGCGAGCACGTATTACATGCTCGCAAGTGCACAGCAAAGGTTACTCACGTGGGCCACGGGTGACCTATGTCAAGCACATTCACGTGTTTAATTTGGGGCTGCGTAGCTCTGAGTGACTGTTGGACATGTGTCAACACGTGTCTTGCTGCAAAGCAGTCACAGTTCAAGCGGACGACCACAACGCCAAAATAAAAGCTGCCGCCCATTCTGCGGGGGAGTCACAAAATTAGTTCCACTTAACAGACTGATCTAAATGTGGTTGTTCTGGGACGCCTGTCTGCTGTCAGGTCGTGTCTTTGTGATAGACATGTAAGTCTGGAGAGCCGCCCCCACACTTCCCTGAGCCGCTCTCAGCTGTTACAACCAGGGGAGATGGAAAAAGAGCAAAATAAATAAATAAGCAAATAAAAATGGAGGAGAGAGACAGGAAGACAGAGGGATGGGGAGAGATGGAGACACATAGGGGGGGGCTGTCTGTCGCAGAGTGGAGCTTTCCTGCCCGAGCTCCTCATTGGAAGACTGTGCTGAGTGTGTGTGTGTGTGTGTGTGTGTGTGTCTCTTTGAGGAAAGGCTGGAGTTAACCCGTGCGCGCACACACACACACACACACACACACACACACACACACACACACAACACACACACACACTTCTCAGCAGCCTGCATCAATGGGGCTTTCTACAGGCTGTGAATCAAGCCCCACATCCAAGAGCATCTGTAGCCCATGCATGAAGCAGTGCTGTGTAATAATACCGTACGGTCACACACACACACACACACACACTGGCTTTACACAGATTAAAAGCCACTGAATGCCTTTTGCAGGGCTCTCTCTCTCTCTCTCATATGATCATGGGAGGTATGCATACAGTAGCTATATTTGGGACTGGGGGGATTTGCTAAGCTGTGTTTTTTTTTTTCCCCAGCTCAGTATTAGTGGGCAAAAACAAAGAGCACAGCGCAGCGTCACATGCAGATGCACTTCACCACACATGCCAAAGACACACACACACACACACACGTGACATATAGTACATGAGTGTACATTTCTGATATGTGTACATATTCACATGTGGCACAGTCATCACAGTGTTGCAGAGTTGTCCTGTGAGAGACACTTAAGTCACCTTTTACATTTCATATCATATATCACAGCAAGTTATCTTTACAACAAAGTAAACAGATCTTTGGTGTGTTTGTGTGATCCTTTTCCCGTCAGTAACTTGAGGCCACAATTCCCCATCACCGTAATCCATGAGTGTGTCTGCATTACACAAATACACATGCATCACAGGCAACACACGCATATTCAGCTGAAGTGAGCGAGTGTGTGTGAATGCCCAGACCCTGAGGCAGATCCGGGGAGAGAGAGACAGACATGGGACAATTAAAACTCATGCTAAACAGGAAGGAAACCCTGACAGCTAGAAACTGAGCACAGAGCACTCATGCATCAAACACAAACTCACACGGGCATCTATGCACAGGTAGAGGGGAAAAAAAGAACACAAAACTCACATCACAGTAGGCTGAGCACAGCATGAGAAGCTGTCATCCACTCCTAACAAAGCGCACATTTCCAAGTGTGACATCTTTGACAAGTGACAGTATGTTTATACCCCAATTATCCTGTTTCAAGTTTCATACCTCCCCGTTCTCACCAATGAACCCCACTTCCTGTTCACACAATCCACAAAATACATACATTATCTGACACACACACACACTTGGACACATCAGCCTCACCTCCCCTACACTATGTGTCCAGGGTCTAAACAGAGCTGTCCCCTGGGCTCTGTCACCTGTCGAGTGGGATGTGGGGCTAAGTGATGGAGGAGGGTGAGCCAAGGTCTCATCTGCTCCCTGGTGACTGAATGCAGGAGTGGACAGATGACCTTTGACCCTGCCACGGAAGGGAGATTGAGCATTGCTTTCGGACCCCATTAGCATTCTGTTCACACGGGCTCCCACACCAACAGTGGACTAAATGCCTGAACACTTTGGATGTGTAAGACTGAGGTGTGGTGACAAGGTTGTGCGTTGTAAGAAAAGCTCCAGTCAACCTGAATGTTTGGAGCTTTACTTCCTCATGGGAGCACAGTGGGGGAGGTTTTTGCTGTCACAACACATCATCTCACAAAAAAAAAACAAAAAATACCCCTGCCAATGAGGGGAATCAGGGGCCAGGAGTAAATCCTGGCATGATTAGATTCTTAAAGGCTAAAGGTCAGATAAAACATGACAACTTAATGCCACCTTGCACATTTTCCTCCCCCCTCATTTCTCTGATGCTTTGTTTTCCCTGACAGTGCAAGCACCTACTATACACGCATACATACATACATACACACATACACAAACACACATATGCATCAGAAAGACAAATAAGCCTGCCGGTTGTGTCTCAACATCAGCATATGCATGTGCGAACTGTCAACACAGCACAGCCAGATCGAACTGGCAGTCTGTCACTTCGCTGGGGTTACAGTTTGAGGATTGAAATGACTGATGACATAAAGAAATTAACCCTCTCCAATGTGGCATGGGCAGTGAGGTAACACGTGTGTGTGTGTGTGTGTGGGGGGGGGGGGGTCAACATGAGGCAAACAGCTAGCACTTGCATAAACATCAAAACCAATAGGCAAGCATGCTCATTTCCCCTTCCAACACCCATTACTCATCCATTTACTGAGCAATCCTTTACATAGTCCTCAAATCCCAAATTATAAAGGGATACCCCCCCACCCCCCCACCCCCAAAAAAATTGTGATGGAGATGGGTTTATCTTCCTCTTCCACATCCCTGGGTCTATCTATCTGATGCAGTATTTACCGTGGCAGGGTCAGTACCGCACTGATTTGTGAGTGACGCTGGATTTCAGCACCACGGACAGCGCTCTCTCTCTCTCTCTCACACACACACACACACACACACACTCTCCAGCACGACGATGAGGAGGAGGAGGAGGATGAGGAGGTATGAGGAGGAGACGACGGGTGGTTGTTTGGTGTTGTTGGTGGGTTTTTTTTGTTGATTTTTGTTGGTGGGGGAGGGGGGTTCCCTGGCAGATTTAGGAAAGAGGGTCTAACGCGGTCATTGCTCCGGCGCTACACAACCTGCCTCCCTCCGTAGGTGGATTTCCATACGGAGGAACACCGTTACAGTGTGAGATCACGGCTTTCATGAAATATCGATCGACCCAGCCTCGCACAGGATGGACAGAGAGGGGAGAGAGGGAGGGTGGGGGTGAGGAAAGGAGGGGGGTTCCTCTGGACATGCATCCACCCCTCCACCACCACCCTCCTTCCACATTGTCCAAAAAAAAAAAAATCCGATCATGACAACAACCGCTGGATTGGCTTCGTGTGATGATCGACACATGACAAAGCAGTACACACATACACAGGGAGAGTGTTTTTTGTTTTTTTTACATGAAGGCTGGCAGCGACCACATCTAACACCATCCGCCCGCCTCGCAGCCGCACATCGCATCGCAAAGCGCATAACGTTTCCAGCACTGGCGAGCGAGAGACGCGCCGTCATCGCGTTGCGTTCAGAGGAATGTCGGGAGGATTTACCCGTGTGTTCAGCCCCACCACCAAAAAAAAAAAACAGCCACGGCCGTCGCTATCGTGTGTCATGTAAACTCCTGGGTCGGCACTGTCATTCACAAAATGAGCCACATCCGACGTCCGCACGCATTTTCACTGATTTTTCCCCCTCACATCATCCACCGCTCTTAATAGGCCGAGGATGCGCTCATCATCATCATCACCACCACCACATCCACATCCACCTTCAGCAACTGTCGTGAGCAACACTTAAAAAAAATCGCTGTGGTCAGCTGGGTGTCAATAATGCAATCTACAGCCCGAGCATCTTTTAGCAGCGACACAGCACACGGTCAGCTGTAATTTTCAGCTCCAACACGCAGATCGGGACATGAATTATTCAATACACATAAACTGAGCTGCTCTTCTTCTTCTTCTTTAGCGGCAGCAGCAAAAGGAGGAGGGAAAAAAACGACTCGACGACAAATCTAGGCTACATGATCGCACACAAGCCAACGCAGAGCCCCACATTCACCGCTTCCACCGCATTATACAGCGCTGGGTGTAATGTAGCATGGAGGCACATTAATGCATAACCGGTAACAGAGAGAGGGAGAGAAAGCTTTAAATCAGCGTCGCCTTCAAAAGCCAGCGAGAGACCGAGAGGAGCCGCCGCCGCCGCCGCCGCCAAGCAAGAAAAAAAAAGCAGCCGACATGTATGAAGACCCGGGCGGACAGCCGGCGGAAACGAATTCGTGGAAATGGGAAAATAGGAAAGAAAGACGATTAAGAGGGAATGTCGGCGTTTACCTGTCAGGACTCCGACCCGGATTTGGTGGTCGTGGTTCGTTAAAATCATCCCGTCCGACGCCATGTTCAGCAGCGCTGTCGCCCGCACCGAGAACTCACGGCAGGGCCCAGAGCCGATCGCATCGAACTTAGTGGGGAGAGGGAGGGGGAGGAGGAGGAGGAGGAGGAGGAGGAGGAGGAAGAGGAGGAGGTGGAGGAGGAGGGAGCGGAGGAAGAGATGGAGGAGGGCTGGGATACAGGGGGGGAAAAAAGAGAAAAAAAATAAAAACAGCCAGACGAGATGAGTAGAAAGCCGAGTGATCATTAGGACACCTCCAGATAAGCGGGCAGGATGCGGGGGCCGTTTAAACCGCACACATCACTCAGCTGGCCGCCTGCCACGGTAGTAGTGTGGATCCCAGATTAATTCTTATGGAGACCACTATTGATTTCCTGTGGAGGCTTTTAGGGGGAGACAGACTCGGAGCACGTCTGCAGACGCCACTCATTCTCTCTCATGTCGTGTCAACGAAGCCATTCTTGAAGCTGAAATTTCAGATCCCCCAGAACTTGATGTATACCAGTATCAGTTCCCCGACGTGAGAAGCATCACCTCTGAGGCCCCACGTAAGTCCCCACCCACCCATCTCTCTCAGATGAGATGCACCCCTGCTTTTCAGAGATTAAAGGGGCCCCCTCTCAGAGCCGGCGACAGCACCCCCAGAGATGTGTCTCAATGCAGAGGCTTAAGAGAAGATCACAGTCTGACCTGTAAAAACGCAACTACATCCCCCGAGCAAAAAAAAGAAAAAAGAAAAAAAAAGCACCACTGCTATTTATAGACTGACTGCATGCTTCCATGGTGTATAATTTCTCTTGTTTATTCTCATGGAAAAAAGGAGCCCATCCTCCACTCCAGCTTCTGTTGGGAATCTATCAATATACATAATTCACCGACACACGTGCACGAGCGCAGCAGCCGTGGCAAGAAATGGGGCAACTCCTCCAGCCCGAGTGGCTCGCTTCGATAGCTGTGCCATGTCCGTGTCCAATGACCTAACCAAAAGACACTGACACAATTTCCACACTTTATATAGAAGCCAATTCCCTCTTTCATTGTGTTACAATTAGCAACAGGAGGTGTGTGTGTGTGTGTGTGTGTGTGTGTGTGTCTGTCTGCCAAGGACATGAAAGGGACCCTCAAGGCATATCTGATGTCTTAACCTAAGCTAGAGTTTGACTTAGTCCTGCAAGTTGCTGCACCACCCACCTGCCACATGTCCCACTGTGCTATTTCACATTTCTGACCTGATGCTGCTTAAATCAAACTCATTCCACAGGGTGTGAACTAGTATCTCTCTGTGTTACTGTTGCACCCCACAAATTGTTTTAAACGCCATTTCCACACTTACTGACAGAAACGTGTGGAACAAAGTAAAACAAAGTCCCTGTCGTACAAATAATTTACAATTACATTTAGCAACTCTCTTCAGAGAGAGTATGTCAGGCAGGTCTCTGCATACATACTGCATATTAATACAGATACACCAGCGAACACGCACATCAACACCAGGGGTCTGGCAGAGTTTAAAGGAACGTCTCGATTTTTTTGGAAAGAAACTGTCATATTGTTGTCGACGCCATGTCTGTGTGTGAAGCGAAGCTTAAAATTTCTGTTTGAAATGAGATATAAAATGTTAATGTTAAGAGGTGTTGCTTGACTTACTTTAAAACTTTAGACAAAACCACTCTTCCCTTTTGCACCTCTAACAGCGGGAGTGGCTGGGTGTGGTCAGACCTGTAACCATGCCCAGTAGTGATGTCACAAATTACTAACCTATACCCTGCGAGGCGAGACGTTAAAGTCCCGGAGGTTGCGAAAAAAAAAAGATTTTCTTAAATGTCGACCCATCCTTGACACGTCTGCGGAGAGAAATTAATTTTCTGATCCACAACATGCGAGGACATCTTGTTCCACGGCATCACGACAGCGTCTGCGTCTGCCGGGACCGTCAGCGATGGAGGGAGCCCAGCACTAAACAGGCCTGTGAATGGGGAGAACCGGCATGCTCAGAGGCACTGTGTGGTGCAAACAGAAGCTCGCTCTCTCTCTCTCTCTCACTCACTCCATGGTCCAGAGCTGGCAAGCTTTCCTGGAAGGCTGGAATTCCCTTGTTGTTTTAGAGAGAGAGAGAGAGAGAGAGAGCTGAGGAGGGGATGGTGGAGCAGAGATGTAGAGAAGGAGGGAGGGAGCCGTCGGGCTGAAGACATTGGGGACCCCATCTGGCATGTGCGGAGGACTGTGTTTATGTAGCGCAGGAGTGTGTATGCTTGTGCACAAGTGCGCATTATAACGATGGCGTAATTACCTCACCGTCGCTCGAGCTGCTCGCTGTTCATGGATAGGTGGTGAGGAGGCCGGGGCCATCGCTCTCCCCTTTTCCCTCGCCATCCATCACAATAATAAGGAGAGCCCCGGCAGACGGAGGGAGCTGTAAACGTATGCTTCCCTCCCGTCTTTGCTGTGATCCCAGGGAAGCCCCCCCCCTCCCAAGGCTCCAGATGCAAGGGGGGAAGGAGGGAGGACCAGAGTGGTTTGCGTTATGCAACATTAGAGGTGCCCATCTTTAGGCTGCTGGGGCATGTGGACCACATGGAAGCCACGCCAGGCAGCAGCCATACTCCTGCGTCAACGCAAACACACTCCACAGAGGGTAAATTATTCAGAACACATATTTTGGGATGCTGGTTTTACTACTGCTGTCCCACGACCTTCCCCTGAAGTCTCTGGACTTGTGAAGAGGCCGGGAAAAAGGTGCACATCCCCTGTCATAAAGCACGCAGGACATGGTCGCCAAAGAGCCATAAAGCTTTACTTCCACCCCAGTGAACCCGAGTCTGCCCCATCCCTAAAAAGAAAACACCGGGCTAAAGCTGTTAAATGCATGATAAAGCATGCAGCCGAGTTCCACTAAGTTAAACACCTCTTTATGGCTCCAACGTTGTACCTCATTATTTTATATGGGTCAGATATTTCATTGAATATCAAATTGGACTTGATGTGCCTTTGATTAGCTGAGGGTATATCTGTTTTGTTTTGGGTTTTTTTGGAAAGAGTCGATGGATTTCTGTCAATTACAACATGATGGCAATGACCAGTGCAGACAATTAGGCTTGTTACTCCTTTAACCAATCATATGTTGTCTTGGAAAAGTGCCCTGCTCATGATGGCAGGCTGCACTTCAATTAAAATGAGGAGGAAAAAAAAGCAAAACAAAAAAATGGGAAACTTACCCTGGGGCTTATTCAACAATATCCCATGATGCTTTCTCCAGAATACCTGACAAAATCTGGCCTCAGCTGAAGAGGAGAAGTCAGCGAGGAAGGAAAAAAAAACAATTATCCATCTGTGAAGGAGCAGCAGACACTTAATTCAGGACTGCTGGGGACCAAGTCCCTTGTTTGGAGACAGTAATTAGGCAACAACATGGCGAGGAGGGTTGGGAATAGTCAGAGGCGGGGTGGAGTACACCTCTGGTCATCCAAGGGGAGAGACAAATGGAGGGACGGGGATGAAGAGAGAGTAGACATGAGGAGGAAGGGAGTGTGTGTGTGTGTGTGTGTGTGAGGCAGCATTCTGATGAGTGCGGGATCTCTGCCGACTCCCACCACCATTACAGCAGCGCAGAACATCGCCCCGGGGCTTTGGAATCAAACCCATTACATCTGATACTGGATTTCTCTCTGCTCAGAATTAATGCAATGTGGACTCGCCTTCTCTAAAGCCGGCCAGTGTCGCATAGCATCGCTGCGCAAAGAGCTGCACCACAAGGAGGAAAAAAAAAAGAGGACAGGGGAGGAGGAGAGCGAGGAGCGAGGGCCTGAGAGTCTGAGAGAGGGATACTGGAGAGGGAGGCTCGCTGCAGCCGGAGGGGTCATTCCATATTTCAATTCCTTTCTAATACCGAAACATGGGGAGGCTGCCTCTAATAACTCATAGGATATATGGTACTGTGCACACATAAAGGGGCGTACGCATGTGTTCATACAGGGGCCACTTAGTCCATTTGCATAATTAACAGACTGGCATTTGAAAAGCAGAATGTCAGCACAAACAACCTTGGACACCAAACTACCCGGGGTCATTTTTTTCAGCCGTGTAATTGGCTCCTAATGCAGATGAGTTAAACATAGAGATTTTCTGCCCTTAAAGCAAAAAAACCCCAAAAAAATCTCCTCTTGTTAATGGGCTCAACACTCCCGAATTACTGCCAGTGATTATCAGTCAGCTTGGACTTCTGGAAGTTTAGGAGAAGGGACCTCCCCTAAATTATGGATCTAAAAAAACCTCATCTATTTCTGTCTTTAAATCCGTCAAATCCTTTCTCTCGCATGTATCTGCGATTCAAAATTCAATTGGTTTAAACAAGGCTGAAAAAAAGCCTTCTCATTTTGTGCAGCGTCTCCGGCAAGCCTGGCCTTCATTTTGTCTGAGCCGACTGTGGTGGAGTGAAGGTAACGCGCCCGTCCGTCTCTGCCTCTCTGCAGACTCGTGGTGACACGTCTGATGTAATGTTTGTGTAAGCGAGCGTGCTCTCTGCGGCCGCATAGCTGGCTTCGCACGTCGTGTCAGCATCACGTCTCGCTGGACGGCAACGCGTGATCTCAGTGTCTCACCAAGCGTAACGTGAGGCCTGTAACAGCTTCCGTGTTGAACCATGCAAGGAAAGGGCTTGGACTCAAAGACTCTGTCTTTCACTGACCTTTTTTCATAAAATCATGGAAATGTGATCCTCATTTACTACTATACAGAAGATATTTATACAGAATGTATGAGTCCGGTATGACATCAGATCTGCTGAACCTGTGGTCCCGGCTTTTAAAATGAGAAAAGTCTGGTTCTGTATGGAACCAATAATCAATATCCAGCCATTTTGAGGCCATGTGGGGTTTAGTCAATGAAGAACCATCCGGCAGCGGAAGTGCCTCCTTGATGCCTTCAGATGCAAGGAAATGTTCCAGACACTTGTGGCTGTCTCTTTTCATCAGATCTGATATGCAAGTCAGGGAGCGTGAACTGAATACACGAAAGAAGAGGGGAGAAAAAAAAAACCACCCTCTGGCACCTGTCCTTCTCCGCTGTTCCCAGGAAAGAATTGAATTCCGGGATTTGCCGGACACTGTGTACCCTTTGGGATGCAATCTCACTTCCACACACCTATTAACCTCCACCAGCAGAGAAGTTGGAATGACTTTCAAGCTCCAGTGGGTCCAGTGCTGGATAATGACTGTGGTGAGTTCAGGTAATGTGGTTAGCGCGCTGTTGGGGCCAAAGCTGTCAGCTCCGTGGCAGAGTTAGAGGTGGGGGCGGCGGCAAGAAAGTGGGAGGAGAGGGAGGGAGAGTGAAGCCGGACCTGACAGGGCCTGGGAGCAGAGTCAGCGGCCTGGGATCAGCAGCGCAGCCTGACTGGATCGGACATCTTCCTGCAGAGAGCTCTCTCCTGAAGCCCAAACATCACGTGCACACACACACGTAATTGCAGACATTGCACGTGCGTGTGTGCATCCATCACGGCAGATCGCAGATGACCTCTAACCTCCTTGTCTCCCTCACCTCCTATCTTCTTTGTTAATCTTTCTGCCTCCTCCTCCTCCTCTTCTCTCCGTCCCTCGGGTGAAGGTGCTGCAGGGAGCGCAGGATGAGCACAGCGCTACACCACTTATTACTCATCTGGGCCTTTGGTGGACCTCAGAGCCTCACTGATGCCTGCCGGCAGCAGCGTGGAGCTGCGAAGCCACACTCCCCTTGTTCTGCCAGTCAGCCTGTCAATCAGCCGGCCAGCCTGCCAGTCACTGACGCAGCCGTGCAGTTAACCCCCACACCTTTTATCCCCCACTCGTAAAACTAGACCTCCGCGACGCCTTCAGGGTCCTCTCTCTAGACCCAGCTGCTCTCTTCCTGTCCGGCTCGCACACGGACCTTCGGCCGTCACCCCTAGTGCAACACACAGGCACACACCCCCGCGCATGCTCTCCCATTTCACCGCAGGAGCCCTGACTCACACCCAGGCCAGTCAGAAACATGAGCCAGTCATGCAGAAGAGATAAAGATGCAGGGAGGGAACGAAAGCAGGCCAATAAAAACACATCATTCAAAGTAAGGCGATAAAGAGGGGAAAACTGAGGTGTGTGTGTGTGTGTGTGTGTGTGTCGGGGGGGTGTTAGGACAACGTGAGAGGTGAGAAGAGGAAGAGGAAAACATTTTCATGGCTGGGTAGAAAAGGCCTCAAACAACTGCTTGGTGTTATTGGAACATGTTTTAACGCTTCACCATTTTGTTTAGCGTGATGAACATCAGCGATTTAAACAAAGAGTCGTCACATAAAATACATGCTCCTGTTACGTTTTACGTAACATCTGGCACACGTCACCTTTTCTAACATCTAATCCAAAAAGGGTCAGCTTTCACAAACGTGCAAGCAGAGATCTTTCAATATGAATGAATACACGGATACTGACCCCAGATCTGATCACTTTAAGCTGGCGATTTAAAGACGCAGCTCGTTGTGATGTGAAGATAAGAGGCAGGAATCATCAGCGGGCTTGCTCATCCTGCGTATTCTAAACCCTGAACCCTACTCCTGTCTGGCCCATTTGCATCGGCGTGTCCTCATAGGGCCGGGGGATTTAAGCTAAGCTGTATCAGCAGCTGAAAAGGACTCCTCGGAGGAAAACACGCTGGCCTGGATGCTGCAAATATATCGCCGTAATGCGTTTGCAGGGGCCACAGATCAACAATGGGGCCAGCCGAGGTGGAGGCTGAGAGCGCTGCCCCTGGTGGAGTGCTCCTCAAGGACCCGGCCGGGGAGGCACGTGACGTAGTTGAGCGCAGGCATGTTACGTTCTCGTCGAGCACACGCTCCATTCAGCCTTGAGCTGCATCGAGGGCGGGAGCGGCGTTGGTTGCTAAGATCTAAAGTGCGTCTATTATAAGCAGCGTTTCTGAACCTGAATCTGCAAAGTGCAAGTCCACTCAGTCATGAAGAGAGACCCCAGGGACGGGTCACAGCGTTTCCCCCCGATCCGGTCTCCTCCTCTTCTCACGCAAATAAACCACCCGCCGCAGCACACGCAGAGTCACACAAACACAGAGCGACAAACATGCATGAGTGGGGACCCTCAGCAGCTTTTACTCCCCACAGGCGTGGTACGGTCTGTCACTGATTCCCAGCATGGGGGTCGGGGCCCCGAGTGGGGTCAAAAGATGATCGATCGACACACTACTGTGTACATATGTGTACTGCATATATATCTCTTGTGTGTCAACTGGACCGTTGCACTGTGGGATAATGTGGGTGCCAAGGTTTTTTTGACAAAGAAGAAGAATGAGCGGAATAAATACTTCATCAACTTTGATATGATGCCTTTTTTTCCCCTTAGAAATCATTCATTGTGTATCTGTACAGTACAGTACAGAGTGCAACGCTAACTACACAAAATGCTAATTATAAATCTTTGCTTGTTTATATTGTAGAGTGTACTCAGCATACTTTAAGCTCTTCAGTTTTGCCAGAATTCTGAAATGAGAGAATGTGACTCTCTTTGTTTTAAGAAACTGCCGGTCAACGGGATACACAAAAACACAAATATGAAGGATTTACTGTGAGCGTGCTTCACCCTCTTCGCCACTCAAAAACATTTTACTGAGGTCAACTAATTAAACATTCATCAGAAGCCACACAGTCTCCACCACTAATAGCTACGTGATCCTCCATTCGCACACAACCTGCAGTCTAAACTCTGACCTCCGCACGACACCGCGTTAGCGGATAATGACGGCGGCAGCCGCGGCGTGTATGACAATAGCGCTGCTGCCACGCCGTGACAAATGGAGGGGATCGTGACAAAGATGTTATGGGGAGAGGCTCATTTAGAGCTCGTGCCGAAGATGTATGGGCCCGCAACGCAGCGCAGCCTTAAGCAAGAGTCTGACCTCCCAAGGACACACATAGGCCAGAATCCTTAACTTGCACCAGGGAGGGACGGCAGATTTAAAAAAAGAAAGGGGGGGCTGGCGGCAACGCAAGGAGTCACTCTCCTGGCCGGAACGCCTAATACCCAGCAGTTGGAGCTTTTATCTGGCAGACCTTAGTGGCCCACCTGAGAGCAGAGCCAGCTGGGGAGCAGAGTGTTAAGCTGCTGGCTGTCGCTGTGTCATGTCTGTGTGTTAAGAGGAGACCCAGGCTCTGCTGCCGCCGCCGCTGCTGCTGCTGCTGCTGCTGTATCTGAGGGCTTCTGTGAGATGCGTGTTGCAGTTTGATGAGTGTTTCTTGCTGCAGTGCGAGAAAGAAAGGGAGCGAGAGCGAGAGGGAGAGAGAGAGAGAGGGAGGCAGAGAATCCCTCCCCGTCACAGCTTCACATTTCGCGCTGTTGCCGCCACAGTTGCGTACGCACATGCACATGTTCCCATGCAGGCACGTGCGTGCTCTCTGAAACACGCAGACGGGCGCGTGCGGGAGCGTACTCGCACGGTGCATGCACGCACAACGCCGCACACTCAGGCACGCACGCAGCGAGGAGAGGAAGTGCTTCAGTGACCTAGCGCGGCAAGATAAGGCTTCTCTGCAATTCAGAAATATGCAACCTGCATGTTAACAACCCCTGGAGCGCAGCCTCCCTGGGGCGCTCTCAGCCCCCCCTCCCCCCACACTCCCCTCCACCCATCCCTCCATTCTGGACCTCCACCTCACTGCAAACACAGAGAAGGAGAGAGGGCAGAAAAGGAGAGGAAAATGGAGGACGGACATTTTTCAAAGTGGCGGGGGCGGGGGCAGGGGGGTTGGATGGAGACACGGAGACACGGAGTTGTGTGCGACTGCGGAGACGAGCAGAGTTGTGTTGCCGTTGCGTTTCTCTGCCGGTCTGCGGGCATGTGCGGAGTACCAGCCGCTTATAGTGCAGAGCAAGGGCACGAGGGCTGGGGCAGGCGAAACGCGACATACGGAGCACTGATGAGGCGACGCGTGGACCGGCTTCTCGGAGAAAGGTCAGGCGAGGCCAAATATGAGAGGGGGCGGAGTTAAAGGGAAAACGGAGGGGATCAAAGCGGCCGGAGAGGGGAGGACATTAGCCGGGGAGATGGAGGGAGACGAGGGAGAAAAAGATCCACGCTGAGCAGCGGAGGGAGATTGGCAGGTCTCCGCGCCGGAGATGCTATTGCGAGCGACACGTCCTGCACGACGTGGCCGTAACACATTGGCTTTGATACTAATATCAGTCTTTTTAGTGGGAGGTTGATGAAATTTGCATTTAGATTGAAATGACTTGGGGACGGCCAGGGGACCACAGAGGGCCACAGAAAGAAAGAGCGTGGCAGGAGAGGGGTTGGGGATTGTGTGCAACGGGATGCTCCAGCTTTTGCTGCTCCCGCCACAGAAACACACACTCTTCCTCGCACATACCAACACACCCTTGCAGTATAACACATTCCCTTCACGTTTGATGTTGTTCGACTGTAGAGCGAGTTTCCACCTGACCGGGGCAAGGATGGTGAGGAGGGGGCGGGCATCTCGCCTCCCCCTGTTCCTCAACGACGCGTGCCTGACAATTGCATCGTCCAGAGACGGAGAAGTTATGAGGAGGAGGCGGGTAGCGCGCTCAATTTGTGTCTTAATCACATTAAAACGGCCCCGTGCAATTTTCTAAACGATTTAACGAGGGCTGCGGCGACTGAGACGGATCACGCACTGTGTCCTCATATCGAGCCCTGCCCGCCTAATGGAAGAGAAAGCAAAACACTTTCTTTCGCCTCACGCGACGGCGGCGCGACGTTACTTAGATTATACCATTCACCACAGCATTCAATAATTTTCTCCTTGGGTCATTTAAAATACATTGTTTGTCTGCCATTGGCTCCACATTCAATTTCTTTATTGGAATGAGTTTATCAGAAAGCAGCGCTGTCATGTTAGTGGGGCCCGGTTCCATCTTTAAGGCCATCAGGAAAAAAAATCGTGGTAATGATGTGGTAGCTCATTTCCTCCTGAGTTACTGTTATCATCTGTATCTACAGTGACTGGCTGGATTTAATACTTTAAGGTCCTGAAGGCCGTATTCATCCACCTGAATGATGAACGTCAGGGTCCCACAGATTTGGTTAATTCGCGAGACACTTGTGTATTTTTGCGAGCACTTCTCACTGGTCTGAAGTCGACGGGGCTCGTTTGGAAAAAAAACGTGAAACTGGAAAATATTGTTATTATGCATCGGTAAAGTTTTCAACTTAATTTCTTGAGGGGCGTTCAGATTATATGATGTGCGTATTCAGTTGTCATCACAAGAAGGAACAAGCACACTGCAGCCTTTGAGGTCACTGACATGAATTTAGTCATTAATGGTTCCCTTATCGTCTTTTCTTACTTTTGTAATCATTTATCATTCCTGTTAAAGTCAAATATTTCTGACAAACAGGTGAGAACATCAAAAAAAGCCAGTAAGTGATGATCAGTCGCCTGTTTCTCTACGCACAGCATCGGGTTGACACTGGCTTTTTGCAGAGGACAAGAGCACCACCTTGTGTTATTAATCCATAAAGGCACCAGACATGGAGCCAGCGCACCCTGTGCTACTACTGAAGAGACAACTCCCTCACCGTAGATGGGAATTAATCATCTGTCAGTTTGTTGTTATGTCTCTAAAACCTCAAAAGTATTAAAGTTCTTTGGTAAAAAAAAAAAAAAGAAGAAGAAAATAAAGTCTTTCTTGGAAAGCTTTTTTAATCTGGCATTTAATCTATTTAAATCTTCTTTACAGTAAATCTGACAAACTGCCCTCAGGGTTAGATCCTCTCTACAGAGTGGGTTTTATAAAAATAGACAAAGATTTTGCCCTTATTTTCATATTAATCACTCCTTAAACTTTGCAGTGAAATTGAGCGTGAAGACAAGTTGCTGTTCTGCAGTTGTAAATATATCAACAGGAAGCAGCACGGGGATTGTACGAGCACTTAATGAACAGTAAACTACACAACATGTAGTGTTGATCCATTAGGGCCTTAACCCGAGCTCATATTACCAAAACCACAAGTGTGGCTCGCCGTGGCCCAGTGGAGGGATCAATATGGCATGTTTATTAAGTGGTAGCCCACTGAAATAGCGGTGATGGTGGATTTCTCCGACCACCGGCCATTACTGTATGTTAATGTGCACTGAGGAGACAGCGATATGCATTAAGTGGGAGACAGGATTGCATTAAGCGTTAATAGCAATTTACGACGCCACAACCCCTCCAAGGATTTATAATCTTCCATGTAAAACAATTTAATCCTCTCCGTCAATATAATCCTGCTGATATTATTAAAAAGAAAAAAAAAGAAACACCCGCGATGACATGTTGATATTACTATTCTGCCTCGGAGCCAATAACTTTAATTTACCTGGTGGGAGGGAGAGTGTGCACGTTTGTGTGTGTGTGTGTGTGTGTGTAAGTAAGAGGGAGAGAAAATGAGCGCTTGGAGAAATGATGGGGGAGTGCGAAAGACGTTTTAGTGATGAAGAGGCCCCGGGGGGGAAATAGCTCTGAACTACCTGGGTGCTTACATTACAAGTTGGGGAATCAAAAAGATATCACACACAAACAGACACACACGTACAGTATATGCACACATTTGTGCACAAGGTATGGATTAATACCACGGCTTCCCAACTATCAATTTGATTTGGGCGGGGGGTCACTGAGAGCAGGGAAAGTTGACAGAGAAAGCAACTTATACAAGACACAATACTCTGTGTTTAAACCTTGAGCGAGTGAGCACTGTTTAAAAGAGAAAGAGAGAGAGAGAGAGGGTGAACAAGACATATTACAACCAGGAGGACACCACTCTGCAGTCTAGTTATTCATTACAGGCAAAGACGGGGTTTTTTTTCTTAAAGGGCGAGAAATGAGGACGTGATTTAATGTCTTTGGGGAGATTTTAAGCCACTCTTAAAGGCTTAGCTCATCCCCAACACACCCTCGTAATGGGCCGCCATTTGTCCAGAGTCAAAGGCTAATGGTCAAATCACCACGTGAACGCAGCCGCTGTGGCGTGGGCCTTCGGCTGCGTTCCATTTTTATCATCACTAAAGCGCGAGGATCACCGCATGGGTTAATGGAGATGGAGGATTGTCGTACTCCGAGAGGTACCGCCAGTGACCAGCAGGTGGCAGCGTAGCCCTCAACCCCCGGCCCCAGCCCAGCTGGAAGAGTTGGTGGTGATGCTGGCGGTGGTGGTTGTGGGGGGACTGAACCTTGAGTGAAGTACAGAGGGGAGCGGCCTGCAGTGGACTGGCCAGCCAGAGCCGCACTGCATCAAACACAAGGTGGGCAAATTGCTTTTAATAAGCGAGAGCCGGCTCAGGCCGGGCACCATGACACGGCCTAGTCCAGGATTTATGTAGCCTCTGGCCCACAAGCGTCTTATAACTCATTCAGTATAACTCATTTTTAACCATCAGCAAGTGTCAGATACTCCGGACATAAATTTGTCCCACATGCTGTTACCAGTAAGTGAGGCTGTGTGTGTGTGTGTGTGTGTGTGTGTGTGTGTGTGGGGAAGACTTAGAAAGCCCTATTTAGACTTTAAAGTCATAAAAATTGTCCTCTCCCCAGCCCATCTGCAGGCACACTGAACCAACGCTGTGGTGCCGCTGTGGGTTCATCCACCTGATTTGAGTTTACAGCTACACGCAGAGGGAAGTAATCTGGTTAATGATAAGGTTCGGCGCTCGTAAAAGTCGCATCCAGGGCAGAACTTGCAGTTTGTGTGAGTGCTCTGAGGAACCTGAGAGGATGGCTGGCTTTCTCCACTTATTACACTTATTGTAGGTTTGTTTTACTAGTTTGTTTTTTTCCTGTCTATACAAAATGAAACACAGGGAGGTAGGTACTGGGGCTGCGAGTGACAATTAAGTTTAATTATTTATAAATCTCCCCATTTATTTTGTGAGTATCTGATTAATTGTGTGGTCTATAAAATGTCGTAAAACAGTGAAAAATGCCCAAGTTCCCAGAACCCAAGGCGACATCTCTCGAATGCTTGGTTTTTTGTTGTTGTTTTTTCAGTTTTAAAGCCAACAACATTCATCTTTCTATCACGTTTGTAAAGAAATGCTAGCACTCTCACAGCAGCAGAAGGTTGATACCACCCATCTTGTCAGCCAGTAGTTAAGTAGCCTAGCTTAGCATAAAGCAACAACAATATTCACGCCGCTCCACCCCATGTTCACCAATTAACACCACTAATTAACTGTCTACATCTAGTTAAGTTTGACTTAGTCAGTTCTTGTATGGGGAAAACTATGCATCAAGACTGGAAGCATAAGCCATGCTAAGCTAAGCTAACAAGTCTCTGGCTGTAGCATCATATTTAATAGACAGGTATAATTATGTTCTTATAAATTCTTGTCATTTTAGCCTCAGCAAGCGGGAAATTTCATAAAATAATGAATTATTTCTTCAGAAATATCAGAAACTGGCCCATTTGCGGATTTTTTACCCATAAAACTGTTGGAATCAATTGTAAGAACAACTGTAAATCAACTGGTGGTGTCAGCTGCAAACACCTCATCACCAAGGATCATACACGCATTTCTTACAAGAACATTTTTTGAATAATTTCAGCAAAAAGACACAATGTGTGATTAAACAGCTAATAAATACAGCATAACCACACGACAGCCAACAGCTGGCTCTCTATTTAACCAGAGTCAAGGAAATGCCACCGTCAAAAAAAAAAAAATTCACACTGCCATGCATTCGCCATGGCAACAAGTTTCCCCCCATCCTGCGAGCGACGTACAGCACTGGGCGCGCATTGTTTTGGCTCGTGCGCGCGCCTGTCTGGCTCGCGTGAAGCCGCGTGTGCGGCTGCGCGTGTCCACGTTTCATCCTGCGCCGTGTTAACACAGCACTACTACGGCTCGCTGTGCGCGGAGCCGCAGGAGCGGGGTGAGAGCGGCGCTCTGCCCAGGAAGTGAGATAAGTGCCTCTTTTGAATACACCACTATGCGAAAAGCACAGTTTCCACCACGCGCACAAAAAACAAAAAAATGGGCAGTAGCGAGCGATGGCTACGAGAAACAAAAAGACAAGGAGATTGTTTGTGTAGAAGGGTGGGGGTGGGGGGTGGAGGAAAAGGGGAAGAGAGACCAAGCATAAAAATATAGGGGTAGAGAGAGAGAGAGAGAGAGAGAAGCAGGGAAGGCGAGAGCAATTAGTGGGAGATAAAAGCATGGCAGGAGGGTAAGACAACCTCCTATTACTCCAATTAATCCAATTTAAAGGGGAAAAAAAAACTTAGCACACCAGAAAGGCAGCTCCATTTCCCTGACAACAGCAAGCATGTGAGGGTCATGAGTGGGCAGCCGGAGCAGGCCTCCTGCCAGGCTGAGCAGAAAACAGCGTGCTGGCATTTGAGGCGGCGGAAGGGAGCGCACGCCCTGTCAGCGGGCACATTAACACTAATTCAACATGACTTGTTGATCTATTTCCATGGCGGTAATGATGTTAATGGCAATATTTTAATACCCCTGCACATGGAAATCAGAGGGAATATTAATGCAGCTGATCGTGCCGAGGGTGGCACGCGTTAATATGTACTGAGCAGGCCCCATACACATATGTGACTAACATCACTGCAGCCGCGTGTTTGCTCATCTGGCACTAAATTAAACAAGCCTTTGCAATTAAACAGTCATCACTTTACTCGCCGTCGGTGTGTAAAGTGGACTTAAGGCCTCAATCGGTGAAGGCTGCATCCTGCCGGTGAGCCTGACGATTCTCGAGGTGAATGCGCGGTGCCAGTGGTGAGGAACTGACTATTTCGAGAGAGTCTGATCTCTGATGGACATGAAAGCCTTCGCTGTGGCACCCTGCCACCACAAAGTCCTTCACTGACCCAATTAACGTGTTGCCTTAGCCACAAGTGGGTGGAGTAAACGTCCACCGTGGACGTGAGATCTGTGCCACTAATTAACTGGAAGGCTCTGACGCCGTCTGTGATGTCGCCTCGCTCGGTCCCGTCACGCCAAAAATAGGACGCGACCGAGGCTCATGACTAACGTCACCTGGTGCACGCGGGCAAACCTGCCGATAACATGCAGCTATTCCGACTGACGTCGCGGGTTCTTTCTCCCTCTGCCCCAGACACAAGCAGAGAAAAACAATTTATTTCAGTTTGTGGGCTGCAGCTTCATTAGTCTTATCTGCAGCAAATGTTGCAAGATGCGGAAGATTTTGTTCGCATCCAGACGCTCACAATCAAACCACTATTCGCCCCCACTGAACATAATCCCACAAATAATCTCCACTTGTGATCAGATTACTCGGGTATTTCTTCCAGTGGCAGTAATGGATTAGACCTGCATGCAGCAGCAAGAGGGGGGAGATTTGCTGCCCTCCGTGTCATCTACTGAGTCTTCATCCGGCCCGTTTGACAGCTGTAAAATAGCAAGAAGGGAGGCCGATGTGAAATCCCACCCCTGTGGGGGCTCTGAGCCGCGAGCCGCCTTCACCGCCGCACCGGCCTCAGTGACACGGCAGTGTGGCTCTCACTCCTCGCCCCAGACGTCAGCAGTGAGCGATCTGCTGTTGTGGACGTCCGGGGCCATGTTTGTTGTTGGGGCAACCCTGAGATCAAGTCCCCTCCCCGAGCAAGCACTCGCACTACTGTCAGATATCATGCTAAGCATGGGACATGTACAAAACCAGACCACACCAAACACACATGCATTTTAACACACATACAGTACATCTGCATTCATCTGCATTTGAAAACAACAACAACAATACAAGCAGCTGAACTACAGTGATGCCCCCCTCTCTGATTAATTTGAGTGATTCTTTAAAGTCCCATAGAGACTAGACTCTTCATTATCTAACAATAGAAAAAATAATCATTTTCTGTCGCAGAAATATGCATCTCCCTTTTCTTCCCTATCATGCAAATCCTCCTCAGCCTTGAAGAGAAATTTCTGGGTGTTTACCATCATCAATCACAGTTATCATACTTATTTGCATGGATGTAGAGAGTAATGGAAAACTGATCATCATAAGGTAAAAAAAAACACCGTCGCTTTCAAGACTTTCTACTCCAGGAAAAGTAAAGTTATTTGTGTAAAAACGCGCTGGGATATAAAGAAGTGCTTGCCATTTAAAAAATAAAAAAGTTATACATGTTACGATGATGATAATGTTATATGATAGAACTATTAAAGTAAAGAACACCTTTACGCCGCACAATAAAGTGCATTAAAATGTCAGCGCTGCTCCGGGGAGAGAACTGCGCCGACGAGGCCTCACATCCACACCGGCAATAAATTCCTTGTCTCTGCAGGCGACACTTTGCAGTTCGCGCACAGCTGATGATCAATTTCAAATGCACAGCCGCCTTCCTCCTTGCCAGAATTAACCAGAGCGGCGAACAAAACTCTGACCCGCTAACAAAAAAAAACAGGAGACAGACGTGGGACACGCAACTTTAGGCCGCATAAATAAAGTAACCCCCCCCTTGTCCCCATATGTCAGTAATTTCTTTGATGAAAACCATGTCTGCATAAAAAATAATAAAGATGAACCTATGCAAAATAAGAAAGTAGGAATTTTCCTTTAAAACTGATTGTGCTGTCATAAGAGATTTCACTGCATTGGTCCCCATCCAGTGGTACTTAATTATGTAACACTAGACCCTCTTCCAGCAGTAAAATACAATCATTTTAAGCACCTAATCAGAAATCATTGTGACAATCCAGTGTGTACAGCCAGAGGGAGATTACAGGACCTGGAAACTGGGCTCTGAAGCAGCATTGAGGACTCGGCAGAAAGCCAGAGCCTGTTAAGGTTTGAGCTTTAGTTGAGGAGGGAGAGGGGATGCTCAGGCCTTGAGTGGGCTTAGAGAAGAGCATGTGGATGAAAGCCAGGCAAAAGAGACACGCTCGCAGGTGGGACATGTATAATAGGCTGGACTCTACAACCAAGGACGCAGCCTAATAACATCAGAAGCATCTTTACCCGCATGCCCTTTTCATTCCAGGTGTGTGTCAGCCTCCAATGGCAGAGCCGCAGCTTGACACACACAATTGCTTTTTGCCAAGTGAAGCAGCAAAATCCCCAGGCCCTGCTGACATGTAATGACAAATGTGTGAACACTGGCTGGGAGACCGGCTGTGATTTCTAAAACATCGTCTGAAATAATGGTGGCAGAGGGAGGGGAGAAAGCTAGAGAGCGCAAATTACAACAAAGGCAATGGGCTGGAAAAAAGAACGGCCTTGTTGATGACAACACTGTGTGCTTTTCTGACAGAGGCCCTCACTTTAGTATCCATCTCTCAACTTATTCCAAAAACACATCGTCAGCTCTAAGGGGAAATGGGCCGCTGAATGGCACTATACCATAACAATTCCTGACCGAGATCTGGGGAGATATGTCTTGTAAGTCTGTCTTGTAAATGTGTAAAAAAGGATTTGTAGCGGGAGTACTCTATTGTTCATTCTCAACAATATGATGTGGCACTGGGTTTCAACTGATGTAAATATTATTTCAAGGTTAACTGCAAGCTGTTTGCCTTAAGCGTGTGCAGTGTTAAGTATTCTGCCCAGCAAAGCTTCTCTAAACTTCCTCAACGAGAGCTGCTCTTGTGCCATATGTTTTTTTTCTGCACACAATAATGAATTCCTGACAAGTTTAACTTGCTCCCCGGCATTTCTCACAAAACTAATGGGCCACGAGTGAATTATTGATGAGTGTTGATCAAGGGGAGAGCAGAAAATAGGTTACCTATAAGCTCACACTCAAACACAGTGACATGCTTGAATATTTCATCAAAAGGGGTAAATAGGCATGTGATACGATGATAATATTCCAATGCTTTCCTTCTAATTGCTAATTTGAAAAATAAAATGCACTGCGGCGTTGCTATTGACGTGTGTTCCCTTCGATTCCTGCGACCTAATTCGTCTGCAAAGCACTGCTCAGTAACAGTCTTATCTCTCTTTCCTTCAACTCCAGCATCCCTCGCTCTCCCTTCCTCCCATGTTTGCTGTGGGCAGCGGTAGCACAAGAGCGATGTGAGTGACCTTGGCCTGGTTCTGCGGGCTCCAGGGGACGGCCATGTCTCACAGCGATCCGTTCCTCTCCACCAATCCCGGTTAGCAGGCGGGCAACAGGCAGCGGATGGGAAGTAAGTGTCGCAGTGCAGAGACGGCTGTCGAGGAGCTGGAGCTGGATCTCTGGCCCAGAAGAGGTGCGAAGAGGGGAGGTGGAGAGATTGGGACAGTGGAATGACAGCCTGTGGAGTGGAGAGTGTGTGCATATGTGTGTGTGTGTGTGTGTGTGTGTGTGTGTGGGGGGGTCGCTGTAGGATGAGGATAATGGCAGGGGTGGTTCAGCAGTGGGTCAAGGAGGACAGACAGTCAGAACTGATCTCAGTGGGGAAGGAGATGAGAAGGCATAAAGGCCTGGGAGGAGGTCGCAAACTGGGCTGTGCTGCTGAATGTTTTACTGCTCTTCAGAGCCATCGCTGCACACGGGGACAACACACAAACAGACTCAGATATGCACTCGCAGCACCAACTCTCTAACTAACCATACTGTACAATGCTTGGAAAACCAAAATAAGATGCTAACCAATAAAAAAAAAACAGTTATGAGAAGTCTAAGGCATTTTTATATATAAATTGTGGAGGAAGGCTTACATAGTACTTCTAAATATACAGTATAGTATATATACAGATTAGTAAAACATCACCAGCACTGGTTTATTTCTTATTAAGTTTTAAAAACCACATTGAAAGTTTTATTCAACCTCCAAGTTTTTTATAGGCCCAGCAACTAAATGACTTCTTGTTTCCTTCAAGCCTTGAGGCCAACCTTATGTTTTGTCCTCCTCAACCTTCTCCCCAACACACACACACACACACACCACAGTAGATGAGTAATGTACTGTATATGCACAGATACCCAGCAGATGGGCTCATACCATGACAGCCACCTTTCCAGTGTCCTTGGTTCCCTCCTCATATCCCCCCTCCCCCCTTCCTGTAATTCTGCCCTCCGCTGTAACTCTTTCCTCTTGATTCAAATCAATTTCAGGGCACTTAACTCACAAGCTACACAGCAGGGTTTACCATGCCAGAGCGCTGGAAGTTTTCTATCTCTCTCCCTGCCTTCCTCCACTCCCGTCCATTTCGTTTTCCCTCCTTCCGACTCTCCCTCCCATTATGCGCTTCTCCTACATCAGGCCCGGGCAATCGACCCCAGTGATAATCCAGTCTTTCATATTGGCAGATTAATATTGACTCAGAGCCCTGGCACTGATGCTCGGCCCATCCTCCCCGGTGCTGAAGCATGCAGAGTATAAGAGATGGAGCTTAATATACATTCTGCTGCTGCCTTTCGCCCCAGAAGAGCTGCATGAAAAACAGCAACAAAGTGATTCTGGGTTGCCGGCTTTTCCAGCACACTGTACGCATGAAGACACACATGCCTTAATACAACACATGCTCCTTGCCATGTTTGTATGGACACAGCTGGACATACAGATGTTTTAATCCCCTAGATTGTATCGAGACCGTAACAAAAACATGCTGTCAATGACTAAGAAAGGATATGCCACAAGGTTTATTTGAATATTCCTTATCCATTTACTCAGTTGAGAAACTACATTACAGTGATGTAACCATGATAAAGATGAACACACAAGGAGACAGTCTGTTCATGGTGATAAATGAAGATTTGATGAGGGCAAATCAATGATATTCATTAAATAGAAATCAGTGGGAGACATGAAATCGAATGCTCCCCCACACAAGATAAAAATAACAAGTGAATATGAAATAAATGAAGAATAGATGGAGTCTGGCTGACGTTTGAATCCATAGCCATGGATATATTGACTAGCACACTAATGTAAATGGCTGAAAAAAAGAAACAATGGCGTTTCAGGATTAGCTGTTGGTGAATCTTCTAAAAGGCTAAGCTCATGACAAAGGCCTTTCATTCTCCATTTCTCCAATTTAATCCTTCTTCCTGACAGGAACGACCTACTCCTTTTTCCAACAGACCAGAAACTCTTTTCAAACAGTCAGTAAGAAAAAACTGACAGTTAGCAAAACCCTGTGCTTTTTAGTTATACATTGTCAAATATGCAGCTTACAGTTACGTTCATTCAAAATTCATGGTAAATTCTGGAAGGAATTAAATTAAAAGCAAAATAATACTCCCATCGCCCACCTAGTGATTGTCTAACTCCACCATAATCATTTTTAGCTAATGGAAGAAGTCTTAATGTTTAGCTAGGTTGCTAGCTAGTTGGGTATGCTAACATACGTTATAGCAGACAAACACACAGCTTAATCAACTTCTTGAATTTCTTCTTGAGAAGTTGTGCTCTCATAAAGCTTGTTACCCAGCAAGTCTAATGCTGGCCAAGCCGTTGCTAGTTGTGTTTCATGTATTACAGACACTGAATGAAAAAAAAGCTAAAATTCCAAATGTCACAGCACCCATCTAATTAGTAAGCATTGTGTGGCTCTTGTCCTCTACCGGAGCCTCCATCAACATCCCGATAAGCAAACACATGCAACCAAAAGCGCAATGTGGACTGTTTTACAACCTGCGAACCACATTTCCACCCTTGTCCTTGGGATTTATCGCATATAACCTGAAGTGCAGAATGATATAAACCCAACAGCATTGTGACCATAAAACACAACCCGAGTCCAGGGTTAACAACCTGCTGGTCATTACGCATCTGCCACTCAGAAATAATAGCAACAATAACAACATGACAAAGCAAATGAGGAGGCTTCGGCAGCGATGTGTGACTAATGTTTGTACTCTGTTATTTTACCAGTGTTCATGCCGTCAAAGTTCAAGTTGAGCTGTTAGAGGTGTATCTAGTGTGTGGGCATTGCTCAGGAATTTAACATGCACTAAATGGACACAGTCATGTTGATGTAATGATTGTTCATGGCTGCATGGGGACATTTTCTTCATCTTCAATTTATTATTTGAAACTGTGACATGGATCTGTAGGGATGATTCATAACAGAAAGAAAAAATAGCTCTCTGCTTTGACAGGAGTGATGCGATCAACACGAGGAGACAATGAAAACAAAATGTTTTGGCCGCGTTTGAGAAATGGCCGACGACAGAGGACCAGTCAAGTTGACAGCCAAAGTGTTCTCATCCTCCCTGACTTTTTTGCCCCCTTGTTGATGCACAGTTTCACTTTTTAGCACAAGTTTTAGAACTGCAGAGCATCAGAAAATAATAAGCTTGAACCTATGCGGTTCCATCTGTGTTTGGAGTAGTCTAGTATCGCGCATTCTGGTTCATGCCATTTATCATTTTAACTGAGCAATGAGCCATGAGAGTCTGTTTTACTGCATCTTAAGAACAGCTGAGGTAGATGACATAATGTGGGAGCAGCAACTAACACAGTGACTACAAAACACATTTGTAGCCCTTGTGTTATTTGTCAAAAATAAAGAGATGTAGCTGTCAAAGATGTACATTTATGAGATGAGTTGGACTCATCCAATAAAAATTTAGCTTAAGGACCTAAATTATCTGATTAAGGCATTTTAAAGACTTTTTTAAAAGATAAAACAAACCTCAACAAACCTCCTAGCTGTCAGATTCAACTTTACGCTTTGTACCTCAGAGAACAATTACGTTTATTTCAGGCCACAAAACGAAACCCCAGCATCATGTTTTTGGACTGCAGCGTGGAAATCTAAACTTTGTGCAGCACTGCACCACTCAGGGATCATTGTTGTTCAAGGTTCAGGCTTGACAGAGAGCATACTTAGTGTAATGATCCATTGGCTGTGTGTCTAATGAAGAAATAGATTATATGTGGATGCTCGCCCGCTTCATTGGCTTGTTAATGAGCACATTTGTTTGCATGCATGTGTAGAATCCGCACGGTACTGCGTGTTAATGTGTGTTTGTGAATATATAGCAGGGGAGCGTGTGGCAGAGCTAGCCTGAAGTGGAAGGGGTCACTGAGCCAATCACAGTCCATCAAGGAAGCTATCAAGTGCCCCAACAAAGTCCACTGGTCATTCGCTCCCTCTCCGGTCCTTTTTACTCTTTCCCCAAAGTCCCTTTCACTCTCTGGTCATACCTCCCTTCCCTGTCTCTTGTAGAACCTCCCTCCTTCGCTCTGTCTTTCACACTCCCCACAGATTAGTGTTAACGAGGATATTAGCCATGGCAGTAAACACAGTACCTTTCTCTGATCCATTTGGCAGCAAGAAGGTGAAGGGAGGAGGGGTCTACCTTCTTGCTTTCGTTTCTGGCCCCCCTGGCTGCTGAGGCGAGCACTACTAGACAGTAACTGAAGAACTGTGTGTGTAGGGGGGTGTACGAAGGGCTGGCGAGCTGGAAAAAACTCGGGCAGAATAGACAGTGCCACTGAGAGGGTTCAGATCACGCTGGCACCAGTTCACATCAGAGGTCATGTAATTTCAGCCATCTGACTGGAAGAAGGGAAAATCTTTTTATCAAATTGAGTACTCGACGGGCCAGAAAGTACTCCGGATGCGTGCCCGGGAGGAAAACCCACTCCCTATAGCTATTTCTTTCAGTGCAACCTAACTACCACTGCTATGTTTTATGCCCTGAGACGTGAACCTCATCCCAATTTTGTTTATTTATAAGCTTTGCTTTCTCTGGGGGAGGAATTGACCATTTCCATCTGTAGAGAACTATACATTTCCCCCGTGAGTGCTGGAGTGGTTTAACGAGTACCTCGGGTTCACCTTTGTACTCCCCCCAAAAGCATACACACACACACACACACACAAAATGGAATGCAGGATGTTGGTGCTGTGCAAACCCTGTGGGGAGGTCGCTTTGATAGCGGGGGTTTATGTCCCTCCCAAAGGGGCCTGGAGCAGTGCTCACTAAACAGACACAAATCAATACCGCGCACATCTGTCATGGCGTGATTAAAGTCTCCCCGTCTCTTGACATCACCCACCCCACGCACACACAAACACATAGAAATGTACACATGTTCACTGGCACAGAAACACAGGCAAACATGCTTTTTGTGTTCAGCAGGAGGCCGGTGAGAAAAAAGAAATGTGAGAGGGTGTTCGAGGCCTGAGAACAAGGTTAGCATCAAGTGTTATGTTTACCCCGAGGTATGAAAGTCTGCCTATGTAACCTCAAATGCGCAACTTGACATCAAAACAGAAACTTATGGGCCCGTTTTCTCTTGGAACAACCCCGGTGTAGGGCTTCAAGTGACACACTGATGTTTGCCCTCAGGCCACGTGCAATTTGACTATGTTTTTAAGGCTACGGTGGCACAAAGAGACAAAGACTGACCTAAATAGATGAATGTGAGCATTGCTCCTTTTTTTGGACACAATTGGCTGCTGTGGCTGAGGTACCTCAGGACATGGAGGAAAGAAATTCATCAAAAAGCAATCATCAGTGCTAGGTGGTGACTGATCTAGCGTGGTATCCATTCATTATGTAAATCTCGCAACCTGGCTTTCTTTATCATCAAAGACCCTCATTCTGAAAAATTAGCCACTCTTCGTCTGTGGAAAAACAAAAGCACACTGAAACTGGACTGTTGCTATGGAAACTATGTGGGAGAAACCATTTCGGGGAGAGTGGGAGGCGGGGCTGTGTGTGTTTGTGTGTGTGTGTCTACTGTCAGGCGGGTACACGAGGAGAGCAGTGTTAGCAATCAACAGGTGTACTGGAAACAGCAATATCTGGGCCCCAAATGGAATGGTAAATTAGATTTGGGATGCCGTGACATCGGACAGTGGATTAGTCTAGCAACATGATGCTGTCTGTGCCAACCAAGATTGAGTTTTAAAGTGAAGGTGCTGTAGTTATTGTCACCGCCACAGATGGACCTCATTATGAGGAGATTAGTCCGTGGCTGCACAAAAGAAAAATAATCTGCTTCGTTGATGTCTATCAACACGGCAGAGCTGTGAGGGAGGCACCAGCTCATTTAAAGCAAATGTGGAATTCCTATTGAGGTGGGAGAAAAGAAAAAAAAGCTAAAATAATACAGCAGGGTATGAATATTGCAGGATATGAAGAATACCCCCCTCAACCCTCGGCGTCACGCTTACTTTTACCCAACTGCCGCTAAAATGGACTTGATAAAAGATTCAAGAGAGAGAGAGAGGGAGAGGGAGAGAGAGAGAGAGAGAGAGAGAGACTACCTTCAAGGGCACATCAAACCCTGAACGATCATTTACATTCATGAATCAATAATCCTTGTCGGATGAAAGGGGGAGATAAAGGGCCGTCTCATCTTTGGGGTCATTTCTGTGTTGAGGGACCTGATTTTCATTACTTTGGATGAAACGCACCAAAGAGCAGGTAACTTCCATTCGCACAAGCATCGGCCATCTCTGATAGCGCCCAACCTTCTCACTCTGGAATTTATGAGGGTTTTTCTTTTTTTAAATTCCCTACCCCCATTAGCTGTGACTTGGTTTGACAGCAAACAATGTTTTCATGCCAGCTTGCTGGGATGTCTTGGATTGAAAATGGGATCTGTAGCTGTGGCCTCTGTGTTCACAATCTGACAGGAAAGCGTTAAACGCATTGACATTGTATCAAAGTCGGGCCCAAGCAGCTTGTGTGTCTGTACCTTTCGTTAATGTAGGCCGGGGTTTGAGCCAACTTTATCCAGGATTTGTTCTCAGGCCGTGAAGGATTATCAGCGCAGGGAGTTCCTCCGCAGTGTTGGGTTGCTTCTGTTGAGCGATAAGATCACACCCATAAGCATGCAGTGTTGCACACAAACACCGAATACCATATATATATATATAGAGAGAGAGAATACTGGATTCTTCCTCATAGAATTGCATCTTCATCAAATGAGAAAAGGGAAAACATTGGGTTGACAAGAAATATATCCAAGAGGAACAAAGTTGGTGAAGTTATTCTCAGCTTCATTATACATTTCCTGTACAGACAACGTAAGGTTCTTTTGAGTCAAATGCAAGTCTGTGTCTGTAAGAAAACATAACAGGAAATGCCTGATATTTTAGGAAATATGTTAATATGCTGAGAGTTTGATAAGAAGACTGACTTCACTGTCACGTCTGTCTTTTAAGTATAAAGCTAAATGCAGGAAGTAATTAATTTAGCTTGCCATAATGACAGGAAATGAGATGAAACAGCTAGCCTGGGCCACCAGTTGTCTTCTGTTTGTTTAATCTAGCAAGGCTAGGCTAAGATAGGCTAGGCTAACCTAGGCTAGGCACAATGTCTTCCCAGCTTTATGCTAAACTGAGCTCACCATATCCCGGCTGCAGAATGGATGACTTGAAGTTGAAATACTGACAACTCATGGCCTCAACATAATGCTATTGTGTTGGCAAGCAACCTTTGAGACTCCCATGCAGCTATGTTGGAAACCATTAAAACTTCTATTAAAAGAAAACTTTCAAATGCTAATTTACAGTTGGGCTACATACTTCTGGGAAAAGTGCTTCCTCCTGTTTTTCGACTCTATATTTATATACCATATATTCACAGCGCACCAGGACAACCACTGCTGCAAACCTCCCGGTATCTGTCTCAATCCACCGCTGTGTTATAAATCACTCTGATGTGAAATTACTTACAAGAATCCACAGATTTCATTGTAATATTCTCCCTGATTTATGTGCCATAAAACAGCATCATGAGCCTCAGCAGCCCTCCTTGGCTGTGACAGAATGAGGAGGGGGGGCGGGGGGGATTCAGATCCCACGGCACAGTTCAGATGATCAGGCGAGGAAAACAACGAAGAGGACACGTGCGCTTGTTCACAGGCGAGCGACAGATTGGGGCACTGCTCTCCATCGCCTGCCCCTGGCCCCCAAGATGACGTCATCACGAGCCCACGCCTGAGCGCCTGTCACACACGATAGATGGAAAGCGGTTGAGTGGAAATACCTGTGTGCATACCTGAGAGGTGATAAAGTGTGGGAGTTAGCAGCTCACTCACCCTTTTGTGCTGCGGCAGCTGCAGCCTCTTCCTCCTCAGCTATCTCCGCAGGGAGAGATTGGCACGAAGTGAGTTCACCACCACACCTGCACAAAGAAGAAGGAGTGAAATCCTCAACCCCCTTAAAGTGGACCTACTCTTCTTCTTCCATTTAGGAAACAGTTTTTACTACAAAGTGTTTTAAGGTATTGTACACAAAGCACACCTCGTTAAGGGTTTTGAATAATTGATGCGTTAATGTGTAAACAGCAGCTTAATTTTGCTGCTGGTCCAGGTGGAGCGGAGCTTAAAGGCCCCGAAAACATGTTTCCCTTATCAGCTTCTTAGAATAAAGCTCCTGAACACACAATTATGTGCTAAAGTTAGAACCACGGGGGTAATTTCACACAAGAGGTTTCTGTATTTCTGCCTCTGCTTTTGTTTCAGGTAGCTAGTAAGTGGACACTGAGTATATTTATGTATCATTTCAATGCATGAAGACAGTTTAATGCATGAAGATGGGTTGAGGAAGAACAATTATATGGAGCTGAAAGCTCTGGGGAAAAAAGATAGTCAGTGGAATTTGAGAATCAACATACTTTATATAAATCTGGACGATTTAATCTGTCACGTCTTCATCTGTAAACTACTGAGTACAGCTGTCTTAATTTTTTTAAAAACAATTCCCATGGTGAAGCAGATGGACAGTACTGGAAAAAATTCTAAATCAAATTTGAACGTGCAGTAAATGTGCTTAATTACTTTCATGGGCTCCATGTTGTGTCAGATGCATCTGACCTCTCTGTGGCTGTTCTTCATGAGAAGTTTCAGGTCTTACTCTTTTTCCTTTTATTCAATGCCGTGTTCATCCAAAGGCTGAGCCTGGTTCTGGTCCATGCTCAGAATCTGTCCTACATTCGGGCACGGCGTCACAGTGATCAGTGAGATCTCATGGAGGATATTTAAGGCTCTGAGTGTGAGCGTGGAGCTCGTGGTTGGATATCTCACTGAGCCTGAACACACAGCAAAGGTTTCTCAGGGATCTGTTGTGGAAAGACTCCAGATTTTTTTGTTTTTTTCAAATAATCCTCCGCAACTCTCAGAGCCACGCTGAGAAAACAGATGTCATATTTCTGACTGCAGGACAAAAAACAACTTCAAAACACAACTGGTAGATGAAGATGAATGTTAATCTTCTGGATTGATGCCACTAACCTATTCTTTTTATTTGATTCAGTGTATAAAACTGCATACATTAGGTGTTTCATTAGTTTGCATTACATTACATTTCATGACATTTCTACTTTTTGTGATTTTAGAGAAAATGCAGACTTGATGCCGTCAAACTACATAGATGGACTAAATATAAATATATGGATGTGATGAGAAACATGTTGATGAGGGATTATTTCCTGGCCTCCATCTCTTCCTGTGAGTTTCAGGTGAGTTACAGAAGAAGGAGCATGAGATGATATTAGAGATGATCCTACAGTACACTGATATAAACACGCTCTCCGTGGATACAGAAACACTTTGGAAGCTAAACGGAGGCTTCCTGTTCAATTTGAAATATCATTTTCTTGCTACATGGGGCCACATTGCATCTTCTGAGGGGAAGCAGTGCAGTGCTCTTATGTTCAAACGTGTGCATGTGCGCGTGTGCGTCACCAACACAAGCACAGATAATGTCAGTATCGTTTATTTGTAAAGCCCTTAATCTCATAAACAGTGTCAAAGGAGCTTCCAGAAGGTAGCGTGGAAAAAAAAATAAAAAATGACCCTCACTGAAATAAAGAAAACCTATAGGGAGAAGAAAATTGTACACACATACAGAGCCTTATCTGATAAGAGAGCGGAGAAGGATTGCATTATAGTCTATCAACTGGAAGCATCACCAGAAGTGTCAACAAACTTCTGCACAATCAGGACGCCTTCATCCCTTGTTTCAGCGATAACATGTATTTATGCTGCCGCGAGACTCTGCTCCTGTGATGCTACACAGTCCATGCAGGCATGACACAGATTTCCCTCCGAGCTCACACTGCCCCCACCCCTCCAAACCCCTGCAGAGATCCACAGCAGTTAAATGTGTGTGTGTATATATATATATATATATATATATATATATATATATATACCCTGCACAGAATAGACAAACATGCTGAATTCACATAAATCTAAATCCTTATGCAGGAAGAGGCTTAGGGAGGTGGAGGGACTTAAAACTGGTGCGAAGAGGGTGGTGGCTGGAGCAGAAAGGATGCAGTGATGATTTGTGTCGGTATGTACACATAAAATAGGAATCATATCTTTTTATATGGATTGCCTTTATGTTTGAGTTAGGTCGCAGTTATATACGACTGGAAGGAGGATCAAGTCCCAGCACAGATGACGACATGAAAACACAAATCCCCGTGCAGTCCAGCAAAGACACGCAGCTGCAGGCCGACGTGGTTTTTATTAACTCCACCCTGACCTCCACCCTGACATCATTACTGTGTTTACTCCCCTGTATTCCATTTAAGGAAATAAGATATTTGCATCTAAATCCCTTCCTCCGGTGCTTCCCCTAATTTTATTTTCATCACAACATTTGCATTAATTTGACTGCTGAACTGCCAACATACCCACAGCGTGTTAGCTGAGAGCTCGACAGCAACGGACACGTCCCCCTGTGCCTGTAAAGGTGCCTTTGTGTGACTGAGGTCAGAACAAACCAGGAACATTCCCTCATCACTTTCCTTTCAGTAGTTTTTTTAGAGGCATCAGCCTAATATTTCACAAAAGTAATGCAAGGTTGAGGGAAAAATGTTGTAAGTGTTGTTAATCATACTGTGACCCCTTAGAGCAGCAGTTCAAAACCTGTTTTACTTGATTATATTTGATAAAACATCTAATCCAGTATTTCCAAAGAAAATAAATAAACAATTTGTGCAGGGTTTTTATTCCAGTTTTGAACATCTTGCCACCTGTCCCAAACCCCAGGTGGGGAACCGCTGCCAAAAGGCTGGCCTTGCTCTGGTTATCTCTGCAGGACCTGGCCATTACACCTGAATACTTTTGTAAAATTGTCAAACACAGTGAAACGATCAATAATCTCCTTCACCCTCTTTGTTTCCAGCTGTGTTCAGACCCTGCCTTCATTTATCATCATCACTGTAAACCTGAGGGACTCAGCTGTGCATCTTCCTCTAACCGCTCGCCTCACATCCTCTAACACCTCTGCGGTCCTCGGTGACACCCGTCCAGCTAGACCAACTCTTTCTTCACCCGTTGGTGTGACACCGGCTCCCTGAGAGCTTAATTGCTCTGAGAGGAGTGAACTTTTCATCAGGCTCCTCCACCACATCTGACAGGTCCCACTCATCAGCTGTCGTCAGCCATCATTAACAGAGAGACAGAGGAGCCGCTGGAGCATCCCTGAACTCCTGCAGCTGGCTGGACACCGAGTTTGGTTTGTGCCATTACTTTCTGCCAGCGCCTGCACGCAACATTTGTAGAAGCTGTCTGAAAAGAGGGATGAGACAGGAACCAACAACCAATATTTGTTAAAGCACAAGTGAGGATCTGTATTTTGCCCCAGAAAGTAAAGCAATGCATCTTCCTGCAGAAGCGACGGGTAACTCCTGAGTTATGCTGGAAATTCCTGATCAGTTCCAAACCAGGAAAAGAAAGATGTGGAGTGATCTCCACACTGAGCTTCAGGAGCGGTCCTCTCTGATGAACTGACTCCATCCATGCACAGTATTGTGCTTACAATAATTAATCCAGTTAGAATGGTAGAAAGTTGAATTGCCATCGCCTCAGAGATGCAACAAGTCTAATCAGACACAACAAATGAAAAGCCTTGTGTATGTGTACTGTGGGTGTGTAGAGCCTTTGAAGGATGACATAACATTGCTGGAGCCCACTCACCTTGTTTTTTTAGGTTTGAAGAGCCTGAACTGAAGAGACTTAATCATCTTCAGTTTCCGTGGATGTCAGAATTGCTGGGAAGGTCCCGTCTGTGGATTTAAGGTGGCTCTCTGGCTTGTACCTGGCTTATCTTGCTATGAGATATGGTCAGACAAAAGTCAAACACTTTCACTACACAGAAGAGAAATCAGAAAGAGACAGAGAGAGAGAGAAAAAGGAGAATTTAAGAGCCTGAGCAGAGAAATGCTGACGATTTAGATGGAGTTAGAAACTGGAGGGACAGGTAGATTAAAGCAGGCTTAGCAACGGGGATGTGATAAGTTTCATATCAGCGTCTGCAGATTGGTATTAATAATACAAATTCTGGGACCTAACTTTTCATTAAATCTCTCATAACCACAGGCATTTAACTTCATGCTAAATGTAACACCCAAACACACACGTGTGAGGGAAGCTATTAACGGGCAGACAGCTGGTAATTTCATAACCTGTACAGTAACCTTCAAGATGAACTGGTGTGTGTTATCACACCTGTTCCACCTGCTGCGGTTTCTGTAGGGTTTGATTTAATGTACCAGTCACTCTCCCCCCACCAAGTATGTGAGATTTTAATTTTGACACAGGCCATGTACAAGAACACTGCATTAACCTACATCATTTTCTGAGAAGACTACATAATCTTTAACCACGAGAACTATATTGCAAACAATAGTATAGCCTTATCTTACCTTACACTTCAATGCATTCAATGTCGACCTTGTCGATTAAAGAAATAATTCACGTGAGAGTTTTCAGATTAAGATTAAGATTAAGTACAACGTCTGCTCCAGTCAACATTTCAATTACATCAGCATAATAAGAAATGACAGTGTGAAAGGCGCAAGTCATGATGTGATGGACCTTCAGATAATTAAAGACCAAATCTGGAGTTTTAGCGTCTTAGAGATCACTGTTTTGGTTTCATGTCCCGCGGCTTTACGTTTCTGGTCAAGTCTCGCGCCTCACTTTCAACCGTGTTTAACAAAAACATTTCTCAGTGAAAGTAGCTGCTACTAAAATAACCACACACACCCCTCCACTGTCAGGAGAACAAACTGCAACAGCAACTCAACCACAACATAAGACAAGAAGGTTCAGCTTTTGTTCTCCCGTGAGAGGTGACTCTCCATGAGGTAACCAGCTGCTGTCCACACAGTGCCGTCGATACAACAACACAATCACTTGCACGAAACGCACAAACCCCAGGGCCTTGCCCCCAGCGGACGGACTCCCCCCTCGTCCCCCGTCCTGGGGATCCGGCGGATGGACGGCCAGCCTCTCTGCGTATCTCTGTGAAGTCAGCGCTGTGGTATCAAATAATTGGATTTCCATTTGTCAGCAGAATACACATGTACCCCCACACTCAGCAGATCCCAGCATGAGCGGGGGGGGGGGGCTGCTGCTGAGGGGATGGCGTGGGTGTTATAAAGCATTTCCACATGAAGGAGGACCTATGATGTGTGATTTGCCATAAAAGGACATATTATCACTCTACATTTTTTTTTTTATTATTCTAGAGCCCACTTAAGACCAGACTGCTCTTAAGCAGAGGGACCACATTTACCTACTTTCACAGAAGACTCCTTCAGCGTCGTCAAAGACATTCAGGGTCTCATTGAGACGCTGACGCCAGGCGAGTGTCAGTGGATGCCAGCGCAATAAATCATTACTTTACTTTGTCCCTTAGGGACAAAAATCCAATATAGAAAATTTGAAAATTTAAATGACTCAGTGACCCCTCGAAGCTAAAGGGGAAAATGTAGTCTAATGCGATACCAATACCAGGGGTGGGGTGGGGGGGCTGCGTGGCAAGCCCAGCACCTGACACGTGGGAAAACTGCACCTGATTACGGCGACTTTCCACGCCAAGGTAAAAGCTCGATTAAAGCGTTCCCATTATTCACAGTAACTTGATATCCCTAACAACCGGGGTTCACGTGATTTGCTTGATAATCACATTTGCCTTGTTGCCTGCAGGGAACGTCTTCGCACCTTCGAAAATATGAGTGGGAGGAACAGAGGAACTTGGATGGGGTTTATTGGTTTTCGTGTTGTTGAATTTATCTTAATTTTCCACCACCTCCAGCCACTGTTGAGCGTACAGAAACATCTGATCCGCTCTGTGACCTCTGCGGTGAATGTGCCAAATCAAAATATCAGAACGGATTTGATGCACAGCTTGTAGGTTCTGCAGTAAATCGGAAGATGGTGATGATATTCAGGGTGTAAATTGTGCTACTGGTATGTTTGCTATGCATCTGATGTTACTCCAAGCTGGTTCTAGGGAACTTCAGTAGAGATTTGCCTTTTAACATGGAGCTGAATCATCAACATGTTTTCAGAAGATGTCGGCCTGTGAGATAAACCTCAGCGCTGGCAGTCGAGTGCTTTCTGTTTCCTTTAGGTCCCATGGTGACCTCGCTGAGCTCAGCCTGAAGTACGGCCATTAACACAAGCCGCTCAAGACATTTCTTCATCATTTCAGCAGGTAGCACTTACACTGGGTCAAAGTTCAGCCCGTTTGAACTCTGACCCTGTGACATATAATACATAACACAAAAGAAAGTGGCCTGGATCTTGTAAAAATAAAAAAGTGATATTAACAATGTCACTTAATATGTTTTCCCAACCTAATAGCAATATTTTACCATAACGTGCTCTCTGTGGTTATTGTGATTCTGTCTGGACCAGCACTCATCTAAATTGCAACCTATCTCCGGGCAGCAGAAACATGCAGTAAAGTATAATAAATCCAAAGGCCCGCAGATACAGATATTACATAAAAAATGGTTTATTTAATATCCGCCAAGATGGTCACATGCAAAGCACAGCATTGACTGATTAAAGTCGAGCCAAATTTGACATTGCAGAGCCGTCTGTGAGTCTCAGATGTCCTGAAATAATCACTGTGTAGAGGACAAACCTTTTAATTCTCAGAACATCGCTTGGCCTCGCTTCTGTTAGCACTCAAAATTATCATCATTATCATTCATTTTGCCTCCATATTTGTTCAGATCAAAGTGTGTTTTTTGTTCCAGTGCAGCCTTATGTGACACCAAACAGGCACCAGTCTTACAGTGAAGCAGACTTATGCAACAGCTGCATTTTATGGTTTACTTTTGTTTACCTGCTGCATGTGTGTGGCAGAGTGGATTCACGAGAGACGGGTACGTTTTTTATTTTGTGCTATTTAAACCTCTTGTTAACTCTTCTGTGCGTCATTCAGCACTTTTTATCGGTCTACTTTAGATTTGTAAATAAAACAAACATGTTCTCTGCACACTTGAACCTGATACTGTAGTTCAACCGCTGCACTCTGTCATTAGCATTATGTTTGAATGGTCACTTTTTCATGCGTCCTGAAAAAACCCCACTGAAATATGATGGTGGAGTATTAGAGAGGGCACTTCACTTAGAACTAAATTGTTGCATGAATACTGTCCATGTAAAATTCTGTTTTACTAAAATATTGCTCATAAATATTGATCTTGATTTACTTCTGGGCAGAGTCTGCGTTTAAGGATGCATCATTTATTATAAAAGAACAGCTCCCTGCTGCTGCCGCACCAAATGGCCAGGTCTATCTTCATTTCTCATCTAGAGGTGAAACAAATAACACAATGAAAAACTGGAATACAGATTACCATTTCATTTGTATTATATTGAAAAATATAAATGTTTAAAATGTATTTAAAATTACAAACCATGAAAGGAGTCATCCCTGCAAGGCTGTGAGAATGGAATCACAGATGACAGCAATGCAGTATGAAAACAATTACACGTGATCAGGTACGGAGAAAGTGAAATGATCAGCGCATATTTTGATGTGATATGCATCTTAACAAAGCACATATGGAGTTTTTTAGTGCTCAGAATTCATGCCTGCTCACTGTGTTTGATGGTAGATTATAAAGCAGATTTCTTTGCAATGCAAGAAAGAGGGGAAATTAAAATAGAAAATGTGATTTTCCAATGTAAATATCTCAAAGCCTGGGAAAAGAAGTATGGTTTTGTTACCCGCTAGTGTTGCGGAGGCACACAGAGGCAGAGGGAAGAGGAAGCTCGTTCACTTTAGATTATGTGTGAGAAATGAGGACGGACGCCGCTGGATGCCCAGCTCTGCAGGTAAAATTTACAATAAAATATAATCCATCAGACTGTCAGGAAATTTCCCACTGTGCGTAAAAAGAAGTGTGTTGCAGAGATAGCCTTCAGCGGTCTCACAACAAACCGGCTGCGGTGCTGGCCGTGTCACTCGGTTCGTTGTGTGCCGGCCTGTTGCGGCCGGAGAATTCAGACAGAGACTAAAGGGCACGATGAGAAATCCTGGGGCTGGATGACAGGACATCTGTGTCGTGTGGGGACAATCCCTGGGTTTAATACCTTCCTCGGCCGACGCTCCGTATAACGCTCTAAAAGAGCATAGGCTTCCTCCTTTCTGCACCTCCTGCCCTTTTCCCAGGGTTTTAGTTCATAGTCTAGTCGTAGTTGATGTTGATCTTCTCAACTCTCAAGGGATTGAATAAGCTTGTTTCCCAAAATGATGAGTCTATGACATTAAAATGACATTTTGTAAAAACCACAGTCACTTGCAATTATTGCTAATATGTAAAAGGATGATCCAGCAAATTAGCAGAATCGTACAGATTTACTGTACATCTAAACAATCTAAATAATTGACGTGGATGCATACTTAATTCAATAGCATCTTACAGTGTAGCAGTGATGAGACGGGGGACATACCGCGGACAGCTTCAGAACCCGTATGAGATGGTGAACAGAGTTTACAGGACCTTTTGTTTTGACGTCTCCACAAGGTCAAACTAATATCTTTCTGGATGTGTGGCAACAAACATAGCACTCTGATCCGTTTCTCGTAGGCATGCCCAAAAGGTCAGAACATGTGGTTAGAAATTCATGAGACTATCAAGCTTGTTGTTGGTCAAGACATCCCATTTACACCTCGACGATATGTGTTGAGAGTCCTGCGGTTGCCTAAGGGCCTCCTTGTGCCTTGAGTGCACTGGCTATCTATATTACATGGGGTTAAAAAAAAAAGACTGGAAAGCTGTGGAATGAACCCCAGCTTGTGTGAAGTTCACTCAAAATTTAGAAAGCTATGTTAATTAGACTGCATGTAGTTTTAATCATTTATAAACATCATTTAGTGTTGCCCAGTGCCACATATTGTATTATTTGATTAGACTTTGTTTGGTTTATGCGTCATGCAGATATTCTCATCTCCCCGTGCTCTTTGCTTTAAAAATTTGATAACAGAAAATTAGAGCAACCTTTGTCACTTTACTTGTATTACGCTCATCCTGCATTTGCACAAATAATGCAGATGCATGCTCAGTACTCGGTGGTGGTCAGACACACCAGAATGAGGAACCCCGCTTCATATACAACGGAGAGTATTTGACGCACGATGCATGAAAAACGTGTCCTGGTGTCACGGAACACACACAAAACACACTTCCAGATCAAACTATCGTTACGATATTACAGCTCCCGCATTATTTACGACACTGGCGAACTTAGTAGTTAATGTCAAACTCACCCCTGATTTTTATGTACCGCCGAGGAACTGCCTCTGTCTGTCACTCTGCTGGATACAGTCCCTGGCAATCCCCCAAGCATCCACTGTTGCCAAGAAAAACCCCGGTGCGTGCATGTGTGCGTGCGTGTGCGCGCGCACATCAAACTGTTCAGTCTCTTTTGGGTCATGGTTGACCTCAGGTGCGTCTTGAAACGACGGAGGGACGAGAGGGACCGCTCAGCACGAGCAACAGCTTGTGCACCTCTGGCAGTAGAGTTTTTTTTAAAACTGGAGTTGCATTCAAGGTTGATGCTACTGATGATAGCTTCAATGCCAGTAGTCTGAAATATGTGTCTGGCAAATTATCAAGCCGTGTGCGGAGTCTGTCAGAGTTTTAAAAAAAATCCACCCAAACATGCGCTCCAGGTCAGCCGCCACATGAACGTCTCTCCGCTCAAAACGCCGCTTCGGTTCACCGTCAAGTAAAGCCGGAATTCAAAGTTAGGCTAGCCGGCTAGGTGGCTAGCAGAAGCAGCAGCAGCAGATACGGAGATTTGTTCCGCAGGTTGCTCAAAGTGAATAATCACAGATGCCTGTCTAACACTTTTTTGTTGCTGTTCAGAGGAATAATCTGTACCTTTTTTCGCTTCATGCCTGGCTAACTAAACGAAAAACTGTAATACAGTGTAGAAAAACAACTCTTTCCATAGCCGGCTCTGGCTAATTGCGGAATATGTCGTCGCGTGAGAATTTGATTGAAATCACAATTAACCAATACATTTTTAGATTACAGAATTTACTGCTCCCTGATTGGTTGTGTGTGATGTGTGACTACCAATGACTGTATAATTTGGTGGACTCTATTATTACATTTGGCGCTTATAAATGGGTGGGGCCCAGGTCTGTCGGCACTACCGGTCCCACGGTCAAGTGCCTGGTGTCATCTCACACTGGCTCAGTACAGGCGATGCAGGTTCACGCAGATCCAGGTTGTATGAGCTCCAAGGGTAATTTATGCCCACGCTTGATCCCCTCCGTGTTATTTCATTATTTCATTACAAATCCATACCGGTTAGACCAGAGGAACCACAGTGAATTTCACAATGAAATATAAATGTTCATTAACCAGTTATGAGTCATACAGCACTGATAGCGGCTGGATTAAAAGGAAAGATCTGCGCGCGGCCCTGTCCCAGCTCAGTCTCCCACCGCCCTCGCTACTTTGTCTGCAAGTCTCCCGGGATCCAAGGGAACTATCTATCTGTACAGAACGAGAACAAGGTTTTTGATTTTTATTTTTGGCGTGTATAAATTATTCAGAGTGCACCCCCCACCCTGCATTTATCTCTAGTTGGAGCCTGGCTGTTGGTGTTGAACTCTCTCCATCTAACTCTTACTTCATCTGTCTTTTCTCCTGCTCACTCACTCACCCCCCCCCCCCCCAACTCGTTTTAACCACACACACACACACACTCACACACACACAGCAGATAAGATCTGTCTTTACCTCATCTCAGAGGGCCTTGGCAGGCACTCTCAGGAATATTGATCATGACACCCTTGTGTGGCAGGCCTCCTCTGCAGCTGTGGCACACAGCAGAAAGAGGGGAACTCTTTTGGGATGGTTAAAGTGGGATTATAGTGCCATGTTATAAACTCCTAGTGAGCTCTGTGGCCCACAATGCACTGCTTCTACATTGGAGGTACCGACATACTATGGGGCTCTCAGGGGCTTGGATTAGTCGTGGAGACTAATGTCACTGCATTATTAATCCAGAAAGGGGCCGAGGCTTACTTTCTGTCTTGTCCTACCCCACAGGCTAGACAAACCTTTCTCAGCTCCCTCAGACCTCAGCTGACAGAGAATAAGTGAGGCGCTACCTCAGCCCACTAACTGCTGCTAAGGTGCTGTTTAAGCAACAAATTTGACACAGAATTATCCAAGTGAAGCAGCTCAGTATTGGACAGTAGAGCACTGTGGTTGCATTGGGGGCAACTCCCATATGGGAATCTATATAGGAGTCAGACTGTGAAGTAGAGCTGAGCTGAAAAAGAGCAAGTATGCAAAAGAACATGCCTGCTCAGCAAAAATCCCCCACATTCCCTGGATGAATAAAGCTTCCGTTAAGTTCATCCCATGACAATCTGACGACACAGTCCTGTGCATTAATACTTTTACATCTCATTATTAAGTCTGAACTGTTAGATACAGTACGCAGCCATCACAATCTATAGCAGGGTAACAGTATATTTCTGTTGTGAAGCCAATGAATAGCATCATGTTTTTGTACATTGTACTTAACAAATGTGCAGATTGGTTTTTCATTACAAACTCATGGAAAATCTGATCCATAATGACAGTGGACACCCCAACATCTTGTCTTTGTCCATTTCACGGTAAAGTTGACATAGCTTGATTGGAGGGTCAAGCTGATACAACAATTTGATGCCGTCTTTTTACCTCAAAAGATACTTGTGGACAAGTGTAAGTCACAAAATGAAAAATAATCAACATAGCAAATTTAGCACGGCCAGTCAGAGCATTTCCAGACACAGAAAGGAGAAAATATCACTAAAGTTGTCAGCACTGTGTCATTGTAGGTTCTGTACAGTGACAAACTAAGGAGGGACTGGAGAGACCTCAACTCGGATGGAAGATGCTCACGGGGGAGGTGACAGTCCTCAGCTGTTCTGGACAGCGACTTGCATAAAGACTATGAGTCAGCTACTGCAGGATGAGAATGTTCCTGGCTAGGACCGAATTGTTGTAGTTGTCAAGCCAGAAATACTCATGCCAACACAACATAAAAGCAAAAACCCTGTTGTCAAACTCTGAGCAAGTTGGCAAGCCACCATGCACATCACATTAATATGGTAAACAGAATGTTAATATTACATTAAGTTTTTATACATATTTATTTTTAGTTTATTTTGGTGACATCAAATCAGAATTCCAAAATACGGAAAAAACTGGTGAATCCATCAAGTTCTCTTGAATCACTTGCACGTTCTTCTTGCATGAGGGTTATTGTTTTTCTTTCTTGATGGATTTTTCAAAGCTGTCAAAAGTGCCACGGTCAAAACTGCATTCAGCTCCACTTTTGTCAGGGTCGAAGCCAAAACTGCAGAGGACAGATAACTGAAAAACCGGTACAAAGAAAACCACAAGCACCTGCATGGTTAGATACTGCGTCATGGGGGGTAAAGTGAGAAAATATGACTTTTCATAATTTGGGTAAATGAGTTTTTATGTAGTGAGTGAAAAGGTGTTTGCTGCATTTGGTTTGTCGCACTCACATTCATTACTGAACCTCTGCTGTGCGCCCCTTCGGCTGGGTGACATTAGGATTATGTCATCTTGCATGGAAACTGACAGCATTAGAATCAGCGTCTCAGTGAGTAACCTGTGATTAGCAGGGGAGCTTGTTTGCTGTGGGGTACTGCAGATACATTATGGATGTTAAGTAAATTGGCAAACATCTGGGATGATATGAATAACCTGAATTTTCCACTAAACTTGGGAATTGAAATAACCCCCGCTGTGCAGCTGATGAGCAGTGTGCTGAGGCATCCTAATAAATACTTGCTCATAATTTTCCAACCCGCTTTCACGCTGAGAGAGGGCGACAGGGGGGGCTGACGAGGTATCACTGATTTGAATGGGGGGCATGAGAATAAAAACACCATGAACACAACGTGTGAGGGTTGGGTTAATGCACAGTATGTGCTCTTGGTTCAAAACACAAACCAAAACTACAGTTAAATTAATATTTCTTAATGTTTAATTAATCAATCAAACATTTTGGATCATGAGGGAGGAAACATTGACTGAAATGCAATGTGACCCGGACTGTACTGTGTGTCAAGAGTGAAATTGCACCACAGTGAGAATAAAAAGGAAAGTTATACGCTGTATGCCCTTTCAACAGCATCCACAAAGGGAGCAAAAAAGTGCCCATCGATCTTGAAAACACTGTCACTAAGGCCCCTATGAAATACGAGCCAATGCACAATCTGCAGGGCTGACAAAAGACAACTCAGAGGGATCAGGCAGGTAAGATGAAAGACGAGTGATAAAAGAAGGCATTATGACATTTTTCCAGGTCATCAGGAAAAAAAAGAGGAAAAAACACCCCACACCTATGTGTGCTCAACCATGCGTTAACATGTGCACCTGCACGCTTCCATCTCAGCAGCAGACGTGCTCGTCCTCACACATGTATACACAAACAAACGCACACACATACACAGAGTGCAGCCAGCGGCCTTCACTATGCCCAAGATGATGGTGGGTAGGATCACAGCGAAGGAGGTAAGTGTCAGGTCAAGGGCGATGCCATTATCGCAGGCAGACCGGAGCTCAAGGCAGTAATCTAAACAGCATGTCTAATCGAAGCTTCAGAGTCCATGACTTCACCTATCTGCATGAGGGAGGGGGGGTGTGGCGGGTTGTGGGGGGCTTGGAATTATAAAACCATCACCGGGCCCAGCTTCAAAAGCCAGAACTACATGCTCATGTCTTTCCTCACACACCGACTTCAGAGAGATGGAGAGGCTGGAGACAAGACAGAATATTGTGCTTTCAAAGATAACGAGACACGCTCGTCAGATATCAGGGTCGTCTTCTTCTTTTTTTTTTTAGTTATCTGCAGGAATCACAGAGTTTCACCCTGTAAACAGCTAAAAGCACTCTCCTTTAATCCCACCAAAAAAGAAAAAAAACACAAAACTAAGTGATGAAAAAAATATCCTCAGAAGAACTACTCTGATGACTAACACAGATGGGAACATTAGGGCTTATTCATAATAAGGCTTACAGGTAATACCTTTCATCCAAGGCTCCTTAAACACCTGCTTCCTCTAATATTAACTGGATAATTGTGGGGTGATGTCAGAGACATGTGCCTGAATTAACATATTAACATATTTAATCATACTGTGCATAATCAAACTGGCATTGAACCTTTTCTACGAATTCGGGCCAGTTAAGAATTTTTTTCTCGGCCTATTTTAAAAAAGAGCCTGGCAGTGAATTCATCACAGAGAAATGTATGAATAAGACTTTTGCTGGTTGGATGCCAACTGGCAAAAATGGCTACTTCTCCATTGAAATGCCACAAGCACAGTCCATCATTTCCCTGGTGTTAATGGAAGACCATTTTTTTCAGACCACTTCAATTCTCCAAATACTCCATGCTGTGCAATTAGAATTTTGCTTTTCTGCATTATTCATTTCAGACAGAGACAAATGTACAGTGCACTGTGAAGAGAGGCAGCCAAAATAAGCACAGGCAGGGACGGGCGCGCTCGCCTGGCTGCTGCAGGGACTGGATCTGGGATCTGTTATGTGGATAGGTTGGTGCTAATTTTGACGTTAAATGCCCAGAAACACTTTGTTTGATTTGCAATATGATGGTTTATGACCAGATCTGCAAAACCACCAGCCATCAGGTTTACTTTGCACTAATTAGCAAAATCTAGCATTGTAAGACATTAGACTAAGATAGTAAACATGGAAAACAATATACCTGCGTGCGAGCATTGTCATGTTAGCAGGCTAACATTAGCATTTCGGTAACATTACCATTGTTTCTAACTGCAGCCTCACAGAGCCAGCATCTTGACTATCACAGACTAATTACTGGGTTTCCTCTCCACAAAGGCAAGAGTCCAGCTTGATCACCAGTGTACAAGGGTCAAACAACAAGACTTGAGCAAAGCATATTGAAAACATATTCTTCATCCTGGCTCAGGCGGCACCGACAAGACGTGGGCCATAATCTGCCATCATGAGGTACGTATTAACCTGTGCAACACACTTAATAGGCACTTTTCACCTGTGCTTGCTCATCAGGTTTTGAGGGGACACGGAGTACTGAGAACTGGAAAACAGGGTTGGGGGAGTAGACAAAGTAAAGAGATGGACGTTAAGAGGAAAGGTAGATGGATGGAGCGAAAGAGCGCCCACTCTCCTCTCAGCTTACATCCAAGCATGAGAACTTTGTGTCTCGTAGCTGCTGCCGAGGCTATTCCTCTGCCACACAATGACACCATAATTACAAAGCAGAGACCAAAAGAAGACAGCCACTGCCCACTTAGCCTCCAGAATCAGCATTCACAGGGCAATTATACAGCTCCTGTTCCATGTCTCCGTCTTTTCATCCAGTCTCCTCTGGATCTTGAGAGTGTTTTCCTCAAGATAACGGGGATTTTTTTTTCTTGTGCTCAAAGGATGGACAGAATATCCTCCCATATGCACATCCAAGAGGGATGAAGTCTTCGCCTTTCCTGCTGGAGGCTGCCCAACATGTTATAGCATTAAGATTTAATCACTGGTCTATAGACTCGTCAAAGCCTTCTGAGCAATCAGTGGGAATGATATTCCCATCATCATTGCTGGACTGCTCTGAGGCAGAAAGCCCTCAACAACATATAATACCTTTTTCCTGTTGAGAAATGACAACATCTCCAGAGCTTTTATTGGTGCACCTGCTGTGATTAGCGTTTGGCACTGTGCATGAATGGTTGATGTACTGCACCCGTAGGCGATTATTATCCCCACCGCATTCATCTCACCGAGGCCATTGATTTGCAATTAGTCCAGGGGTGATGTTACACACACTCAGGTCTCCCTGTTACAACCAGGTACAGTGTCTTTTGTGTGCTGCGCTCAGCTATTGTTGTTGAGTCCCACTGTGTCACCCCAGGCTCTAAGTCAGCGTGGATAAAGTATTCAGCCAGCGCGGCGTTGTCGACTTCCACCGCGATCCTCAGATTTGCCGTGTATAAGTATGCAGGCGGAGTGGCAGCGTGCGTCTCCTCAGTCTCCTGCTCCTCCTGCTTTGTGAGGTACGCAGGCGGTTTTATCAAACCCTGACTGGGAAGACAGATGGCTTTGAATAGGGGAGCCTAATGTAAAAGTGTGTGGAGTATGGCGGAGGGGGAGATAAGCAGCAGCCGGCCATTTCTCTCTGGCTGTGTTGGGGTACAGGGCCTTAAATCACCTGTTATCTCCTGCAGCCTCAGCCAGACGCTAATGGTCATCGCAGCGGGACAAACCCCACCCCCCCCTTGCAGCTGCAGGCGGGAGGCGGGTCCGGGGGGGTGGTTGCCGGAGCGGCCGACTCTTCTCTCCACTGCTGCTGCGGCAGGCTTCACATGGAGACACAGAGGGATAGTGGATGTTTCAACAGGAACATTAGTCTTCGTGCTGTACAGTAGAGCAGACGCCCCATCGCCACACAGCCCATTAGATCGCTGCAACGTGTGACATCACTATCCAGGCAGAATTACAGCATAAAAAACGGCATTTTAAATGAATATCCTCAGGACTTGGGTCTCACTTTCAGACTTTTGGCAATCATTTCTATTGGTTAATTATAACACTGTACTCCAGGAAGTGATTAATGATATCTTGGAGAGCTGGAGATCATGAAGTCCAGTGGGGCAAGAAACATGAGACTTTCAGGCAAGTTGTGAACAATCCAGATGATCTAAACCAGGCACAGCAATGACGGCGGCTTGTACTTTCACACACATGTAAGATTTCTTTTTTAAAATTAGATCTTATATGGTTATTTATTCATGGCAGTTTTCTTCAGTGGCTTCAAAACCTGGGTCATTGTCTGACTGCCATGTTTCACACGACACATTCCCAGCTCGTATATGAAAATAAGACCTGTGGGTTTTTTTTTAATAAGCCACAATTATCACTGTTACATTCATTGCCATCTCTACCATGTATAAATGTGCTATTATTATGACATCACAGTCACGGAGCTAATAACACACTCGTTCTTCATCTTGATGTCAATACAAAAGCGCTTTGTCTGTTTCACAACAAAGGAAAACCAGAGAGAGTGGAGTCGACTGTGGCTCCATTATCTGTGTCACATCACTGAGCTTTCAGACCCGCCATCGCTGCACGCAACTCCTGAAACTGTCGCCGGCACGTCCTGCTGCCACTTCTGACTTGCTGCAATGAACAAAAAAAACCAAACAAACAAAATGCACATCCATTTTTTCATTCACTATCACAGGTGATGTGGTTACAAGCTGTGTTTGCAAAAGGTATATCTACCAAATAACAACCCTGTCCTCTGGTGTGTCAGCACCGATTTACTGGATTCACAGCAGAGATCACATGTAAGTACAGGACGCGTGCCAAACAAAACGCCTTTGTTCCTCTGAGCGATGATGTACTTCCACTGGCCCCGCTTTGTGCCAAGAATCAGCTTTACAGTGAGTCGAGTTAACAGGCGGGATTAAGACCACTGAGCAAATAAAAGTCAAATGGCGGACGATTGCTGAGTTGATTTAAGGTGAAGAGGAGGAGGACTGACACCCTGCAATCTTCTCTGCTGAGCTGAAACCAGACAGCTTCTCGTTCGGTGTTTCCTCTCAGCTTTGATGTGGGCCAGGTACTGTGGGGCAGGCTGCGCCAGCGGAGCGCTGATTGGAGCCGGTCAGGACTACAATAACCATTTCCATTTCCTCTTCCCTTTTTCATGAGTCAGTCAGAATTAATTCAGCTGCCCTTTACAAGATTAGAATTCCACAAGGCGATGGTGCGCCCACTTATCTCTACATAATATGAATTCCATCATCTACACGGCCATGTGGAAATCCATGTGAGACAACCCCCCCTCCACACACACCCACACACACACATCTACACAAAACCCAAAGCAATCCCTTCTGAAGATGATTCCAGTGTACGAGATGTGAAACAAAATCCTAAATCTTTGAAAATTTTTCATCTTCAGCCAAAACCAATATGAGGCTTCAGCAGACATCAAGTGGGACTTTTCTGAGGTTTGCAGCCACACTGGCTGCTTAGCTTTATGGACTGCACTGTCAGTCATGCCCAAGAACTTTGGCTCTGAGTGAAATATTTCAACAGCTACTGCGTGAGTGGACATGTAATTCTGCACAGACATCCAAGATTAGTTCGACAATCCTCTCACTTTTCCTACATTTCTCCAAAAACTGCAATCCTCCCCATATGTTGGCCTGCGAAGAGACATCTGCAAAAGGAAATGACATTCCCATCAGCCTCGGCTGTTCTTTGTGTTTAGCGCTGATGAGCAAATGTTAGCAGGCTAGCAGGCCAGATGGTGAACCAAGTAATTATTACCCGCTAAACATCACGCCACTGTGCCTTATTATAAAGCCTCGTAGAGCTTCGTCCCCCATTAGTAGGGGACATCATGACCAGTACTGACAGGAGGAGGAAGCCAGTGTCGTTTTAAGACAGACTTGAAAAAAACCCCAACCTATCCTTCCAAGCAAAAACCTGAAGACGTGTATTTGGAAATATGAGGCGCTCAGACAGGACAGCATCAACACATGACCTTTACGTGGAAGGCCCCCACACGGCCTCCCCGTGCTCTCAAGGACCGCCGCAACAATTAAGCCCACAAAACGCAGAGAAAGAAGCCCGGCTGCTAAGAACCCGAATGCTCTCGATCAGAAGCGGCGGCCAATTAACGGAATAATTAACTGAGCAAACGTCTCTCTTAAACAACTGTTACAGGCCACTGTGACAGCAACGAGTGTATTTTAATTAAAGTGCCCTCCGGTTAGCGTGTGCGTTTATAAAGCCCACGAGGGACTCCTTCCCCGTGAAAAGAGATGTTCAATGAGCTGCTATATGCTGCATGTGCATTGTGAATGCTTTCTCAATGTGGGCTAAATTGGTTGTGGATTTCTTTTTTTTCCAGGCAGGGGGGGAAAAAAAAGCAATAAAACTATTATTCTCCCTGGCGCACACCAAAAAAGCTCATCTCCGCTACCACTGCTGTGGCTTTCTCCTTATGGGTGTCCAATGAAGCATGCAGATCAGCATTGAAATTAAAGAGGGATCTGTAATGAAACTCCCTGAGCCCCCTGAGTAAGAAAGTAACAAGACAGCCCATAAATAAGACACAGACAACGAGATCATAAACGATTTAGACGCGCAGGAAGTAGGAAGTAGGCCGCCAAGACAAGAGCAGGAAGTCTGCTGGTGCTTTAATGACGTACTGTACCTGTAACGTGGCTCCGTGGGGAGAAGTGTTTGGTATTTGGGGCAGAAATGTCATGTAGCTGTCACGAGGCATATTTTAACCGGTAATGGTAATGTCTCTGTTGAAGGCACTGATCTCCGTCCTCAGTTTGAAATGTAAATCAAAGACGGATTTAAGAGTCTTTGCTCTCGAAACCACTTGAAAAATGGATTCACGCTCTCGCTGAATGATTTATAAAACAAACCACTGGCCCTTTTTGAAGGCAGGAGGTATGGCTCTGAATCCTAGGATGCCAAAAACTGCGCCAATTTTAGAAGCGGGGTCTTCCTCTTTATCAGAGATATCAAAAGATGAACTTCCAGTAATGACTTTTACTCTTCAAAAATAGATGGATACCCTTCAGGAAGCGAACCCTTCAAATATATTTTAAAAAAGAAGCCTTGATTCTCAGTTTGGAATGTGTGTAATGAATCTGAAGCCTTTTCAGCCTGATTGAATGAGCAGGTGTCGACGGTCGAGAGGCTGACGAGCAGATGGCGAACAGAATCAGACCGTAGGGGAAAAATGCCGTGTTGATTTCTCAAGTTTATTCGATCTGTGGTTATCAAAGACAATGCCCAAGAACATAAGTTATGAAAAAAAAGCCTTCATAATGGGGGGAGGGGCGAGTTCGATATGACATAGCTTTATCATTTCTAAACATAGGCATATTTTTCCTCATCAGCTTTTTTTCTTAAAACAGCAAAGTAAAAAAAAGGAGAAACAAACAGATGGACAGAGGAGACAGCAGAGATGCTGAGAAGGACATTATCTGAGTGGAGTGCTTCTTTTGGTGGGACTCAGGACGGCTCCTGTGTGTGTGTGTGTGTGTGTGTGTGCACCACGGGTTCACCATACTCCACATAATCTTACCATTGTTCACTAGAGGTCACCAGCGCAAGTGACTGGAGATCACTATTGTTCCAAGTGCTGGAAGGGGTAGGGTTGGGGGTGGGGGCGACTGAGGACAGTTACACACTGTCACCGCCAGTCTCCCGCTGGCCACACAAACACTATTCAGTCAGGAGGGAAAGCCAGAAATAACAAACACACACACACACACACACACACGCTGCTGCACCAACAGCCAGGCACCGGGTCGTGACATGGCCCCTTAAAGACTTAAAACAGCTCGCACACAGGCACGCTTGATAGCACACGCATCCATCCTCACACACACACACACACACACACACACACACACACACACACACACACACACACACACACACACACACACACACACACTGTACAGTATACAATGCACAAGCTCCATCCACGCAAAAATTAAGACAGTTTAAAAACACTTGATAAAAAGCACAATATGGTGTCATAAAATTAATTGCACATGTAGAGACGAGATGGAGGAAGCACAGTGAGTGGAGCGGGTGGAAGTGTTTGGGTGGGGGTGGGGGGGTGGGGGCGCAGCGGTGAACATGGCAAGCAGATGATACAGTACATTCAGTAAACAAAACAAAAAAAAGGAGAGAAAGAAAAAAAGGCAAGATTAGAATCAAAATCTGTGAAAACAATTAAATAAAAATCAAATCACTTTTTTCCAGTTTGTCTTTTTTTCAGTCATTGATTTGAAGCTCACTCTTGGGAAGGGGGGGGTGGAGGGTGGGGAGCCAGTTTTACAGTAATCCCAGTCTTGTATTTGGGGTGGGGGTGGGGGGTGGGGGGGCGAGCTTGGTCAGCTGTGTAGATTATTTTTTTTTTAAAATCCTTTTCTTGCTTTATTTAAAATCACGTCTACATCTCTACAGACCTGACGTCAGAGCATCAGGCGGGGGTGGGGCAGGTGGTGGTGGTGGGGGTGGGGGGGTCGTGGTAGGGTGCGAGTCTTCCATGACCTGACATATGCACAGGCATTTACACAAGTGAACACACGCACACGATCGCACGCACGCACGCACACACAAACACATACGCTGTCACGCATTAACACACAGAGTGCATTCTCATTCCTATCACCCCTGGGTTCAGGCTTCTTCTTTTCTTCTCAGCTTAGCGCACTAAGTATGTCTCTCTCCTCTGTACAAAAGCAGCCTCCTTCCCTGGAATCGGAGTCTGCGTGTTCCTCCTCGCTCCTTCTCTTCCTTTACTTTTTTATTTTATTTTTTCCATCTCTTCTTCTTACTTATTTTGAGAGCTGAGCAGTTTGTCTGCCTCCGGGTACGTCGGGTACTTCACAGTCTCGATTTTCTCTTTGACCTTGTAGGAAGGGTAGAGGCCCGTGCGGCCCAGTTTGCGGTTGATGCCTTTGGAGTAGCCGTCCCAGTGGTTGCCGGCCACGCCGATCACGTCGCCGGGCTCCAGGGGAATGTCCTCGCTGTTGCGCGGCTGGTGGGGGTAGATGGCGATCTGGTTGTGGGCATTTTGACCCCCAAAGTAGTAGATGTCATCCAGGGAGTAGAAGAAGGAGGAGGCGTCCGGATGCAGCGTCTGCATGATCTCGTAGGCCACGCGGCAGACCTGAGACAGAAACGGAAGCGGGGATTATTTTCATTGTTTGATCTGTAAGCGAGGAATTTCTCTGGATGACAATGTGTAGAGGTATACAAACACTCTGCCTGAGGGACAATAGGACTTCTGACTGGAAGACGTGTGCATTTCCTATCAGTCCTGGTTGAAGTAAGATAAAATGCGCTAAGCGACTCATTGCAGTCAGATCCTTGAAGTGCACTAATAAGCCCAGAGCGTGAATGGGAATTACGCGGATAACACATTATTTTTAGCGGTTGGCAGGAAGCCCGTCCACTCCACGTTGCTGTGAAACAGCACTTCTGAATCCGAGCCGATCAGAATAATAGACGACAAACGCCATTGTGATGTCAAAGCCGTAATAAATGGGCTGTCTGTTTCTATGGTTTGAAAACATGCGAGAGAAAATGGGACAGTGAGGTTGTTGACAATCACATGAGGGTGATTATCAGTGGTTCTACTCGGCCTTGTGACAAACTGGAAACGTCAACTGGTAATTGTCTTTCCCGCAGCTCTAACAGGCCCCTGTGACACAAACGCTTTGACCTGGTTTTGTTCACTACGACCCTTATAATCTATAATCAAGGTTCTTTTGTTTTGTGTGAGTGTGCGATTAAATTAAGGGCCATTGTTGGTCCTTGGTTATTCTTATTTCTTTGTAACAAACTATAATTTTGATAATGCTTGACTTATTATTAATGATAATAAATTCAATACCAAAAGAAACATTTTGAGCTTGAATGTAATTTTTTTTTTTAACTGTAGAGTTGTAGTTTGACATGTGATAACAACTCAGCTATCTTCATAACAACTGAACAAAGTCCAACCACTGCTGAAGACCATGGGATGTGGCTGAAAGCTACGTTTCTTTTTTTTATTTCCAACTGGAATGTATTTGTATTCAGTGGCATACTGTGGACGTCATGTGACATTATTTGCATAGTTTACTTTTCATGTCCCCTGATGAAAGAAACCCTTGTTTATTAACTTTATTCCACTTCCTTGCCTCCTCATCTCCAAGCAGTCAGCTCTGCACGTTAGCTTGGACTGACTAGAGCGAGTGGACTGACCTGTGAGGAGAAAGTGCAGACCAGGAAGTCGGTCTGGGACAGGAAGTGGATGTCCAGGATGACTCCTCTCAGCGAGTTCTCAGTGTAGCGGTTGTGTAGTCCTGCCGACCACGAGATGGAGTTATCGCTGATGAACTCGTAGTCCGGATACCTGCACGGGACAACGAGGCAGGAAGTTAATGATAGTTTAAAAAAAAAAAATGAATGAGGTTAGATACCAACAAGAGTTAGGTACCATTCAAATTTGTTGCCAACGGGGCATGAACACACACGCACACACTCATAGACACTGACTTGGTCTTAGCTTCCTGCAGCAGTGAGGGGTCGTCGGTGGCCAGGTAAACTCGTTTCTTGTCGACGTGGGCCCGCCGGGCCAGGTGCTGGAACTGCTCCTCCACGTGGAGCATGTACTCCTCTATGGGGTGGAAGGCCGCCTCCGTCCCCACTTTGTCTGTCCTCCTCACGTGGACGCTGCAGACACACAAATGGGGACAAAGAAAGGGTTACAAACTAGTATGTGTGTAACAACAGCTGCTTTTATTTTTTCACTGGTGTTGTGTTTTGGCATTCGCACTCCAGTCCATTAGGGAGCATTAAAACTGTTCTCGTGTTACAACTCGCTGCTGTACAATATAATGCACTAGTGCACTTAATTGGTGTTTGAAGGGTGGAGGGAACAACAGCTCTCAATTTATTAGGGCTACAAAGATAAGCTGATTAATCTAGCAGTCAACCAACAGAAAATGAATCTGCAACAATTTTGATAATTAATCACTTAAGTCATTTTTTAGAAAAAAAACAAAAATGGCAAATAAATGACAGGTTCCAAATATGATTTGATATTAGGAATATTCACCTGCCTGAATTAAAAGTGCCATCAAGTGGAAAATGGGAGTCTTTTCTACATTGTCAAGAATCATTTCTGTGTTTCAGAAAATAGGAGCTACACAAAGACGACTGGGTCAGACAGAATCTAAAACTTGCTCTCAGGATGTGCGAGTGTACGTTTTTGTGGGACGTCCCAGGGCATTACATTGGAGAGCAGATTTAAAAATGAATCATAATTGAGGGAAACAAGGTGAGGGAAAAGCATTGACTGCTGATAAATTAATAACATCACCAAGGGCCTTACTTCTGTAGAAAAGCCCACAGTGGTGAAGTTAAAAAGGACTGACATCCATGTTTCTTTATTCTTCCTGACACAACCTGGTTGGAAGTCGACACTGTTTTGACAGTAACGGTAAAATCTCATCTCTTGTAACACTTGTTGTAATACTTGTTGGAAACAGTATTTCTTTCCCTCCAGAGTGAAAGAAACAGCACTTGAACATGAATGGCGTGTTTGTGGAATCTTTCCATTGACAGTATAAACACGGCATGGCGAAAACGCAGAAAAAAGGGGAAAAGACAAATACTGAGGAGACAGGAAGTTTAGGAGAGGCAGAAAGAGAAATAACCAACACAACTGTATTTTCTTTCTTTTTTCCAGTGTCCTTGTCATCGCTTTCAGTAAGCGAGGACAAAGAGAGAGTGCTGTCACCGGCTGTATGTATGAGAAAAAGAGCGCAGTTTGAAAACCGAACAAAGGGTTGGCGAGAACAGAAACATTTCCTCGTCTCACACAGATGCGTCCCTCAAACTGACGGACGCTGAAACGCAATTTTATTCCATCCACGACTATTCAATTACAAAACTACCCATTCCCGTCTGCATTGTGACTTCTGGCCTCGAGGAGCAAATGAAATTTCAAAATTTAATGGGTAAAAAAAAAGAAAGCATTTTGTCAACCTTCAACTAGCCATGAGAAATAAAAAATGGAGTGAACATGTAGATGTACGCTCTGTCCCGTACTCCAAGGCCATGTAATTCCACCTGGGAGCTACCCAGTACAACCAGTCCCCCGCCAATGACGGAGCAGCTCCAGTGGAACATCCAGGGTCAGGATCCGTTTTAGAGGCCCGGCGGTGGAGAACATTAGGCTCCTACTCCCTCCATTCAGGATTTCCCAGTTGCTTTAAGGACTGAAACAGCTTCTCCAACCTCGAGCCTGCCTCCGACTCTTTTGTGAGAGGCAGGAGCAGAGAAAGTAAAAAGGAGAGAGTCAAAAGGTCCCGGAGAAAGAAAATCAACAAGCTGTACCTAATTTCTACCACTGGCCACAGATCAATCAGTGACTACTGGGGAGGCTTGCTGGAGAGAGAGTCCTTTTATTTACGTGACAAATGAAACCCGAGAAATGAAGGTGAGAGCAGAAGAGTAAGCAGGTGGTGGTGGTGGGGGGTGTTGGAGTCTCTCTGATCGGACAGAGGTCTTGACTCCAGGCTTTTCCAGCCTTTGTCAGGATCCTTCTCTCCTGTGTCCTCGCTCCTTTCATGTTGTCTTTTTTGTTGTTGCTGTTCCTGTGAGCCCTCTTTGTCTCGGCCCCTTTCCTCTCTGTCAGAGCAGCAGAGGCCACGCTGACGCATTGCTTAGCCCTTAGCGATCGCCTCCCTCCTACACCCCACCCCTGGCACTTTCCCACACTGCCGCCACAATAATTCAATTCATTTCTCCGTGTTCATACAGCGCTGGCAGGGCAGGGCAGTCCTCACGGTGGGTGGAAAAGCATACATTAAAAACACGCCCACACCGGACACACTGCTGATTCTGGCACATCGTGACAACAGCATATAGACTGAATAAATTATTTGCTTGATGCTGACCTCAGTGCTCTGGCTTATGCAGCGACTCGGGCAAACAGCCGCCCCGGGCTACTTGGCTACTAGAGTGTAACTGCCATTAGCAAGTTGAATCCTTGCTTGTGATTATATTTATTCATGTCGTAGAATCAATGCTCATGCAAAACCTAATCTGACATCAAAGTAGATGTGCCGCCACAACAGCGTCAATACACGTGGACAGATTGTACTGGAGGGGAGAACACCACCCATCCATCTGTTTGCTACACCACTTGTCCTTTGAGGGTGGCGGGGGGGCTGGAGCCAAACCCAGTTGACACTGGGCGGGGGCGGGGTACATCCTGGACAGGCTGCCACACTGAGAGCCCATTCATACTCGAGCAATTTGTGTTCGAGCCACCAGTCAACCTAACCTGCGTCTCTGCTGGAGTGGGAGGAAGTGCCCGGAGAAAGCCCGTCCAAACTGAGCGGGTGAGGTGAGGCGTGAGGTGACAGCACTAACCACTGCACCACCGGGCCACCTGGGATGAACACCAGTTTGTTCAAATTAGATTTTCCCTCATTTTTTCTTAAAGAGTGATGGACATCACTTCAGAGACTCCCACAGGTGTTCTACCGCAGAGCTGAGATCTGGTTCCAGTGACGGTCAAATCAGGTTTCACATCCCTCATGCACCGCATCTAAATTTGTTGTGTTTCTCCACTCATGCATCATACATCAGGTTCCCTTCATTTATCACTGTTCCGTCCAGATAGAAAACCAATAACAGACGACAAACTCAGACTTGTTCTCCATCTGTGTGACATCATGTAAATCCCATTTAGTGTGAGTAGAGATTTGTGTTCACTGAAATGTGACAGCGATCGAGTAAAGTGATATGTTAAAGCTGCATGAATCAATATTTTATGGTGTCATTCACCTGTTTCTGGCAAAAAAAAGATCTAAAAAGCAAAAAGTAATAAATTATTGCACTTACACTCATCAGGTGGTGAGAAACACAACTCAAAGGGGATGCTAATGTAATTCCGTACCGGCCTCATCCCCGCGCCCTCAAGAGGCCACAAAAATCGGTCAATTCAAGCTTAAGTTTTCAAAACAATCTAAGCGATGCATACATTTAATACCAAGATACCACATCCCTGAATGTCCCGCATCACTTGCTGGTTTTGATCAAACAGCGCCTGGATGTTTTATGTAACACTTTATATTATAGATTCTTTAAATGTTTTTTGATCTGGTGTTTTACAGTCAGAGCCTCACAGAGCAGCACAGAGTAAACACTATTCATATCGAATGAGATATGATGAAAGATATACAGTGAATTCACCTCTTGATAGCCGCGTTGCCATGGTGATAGCTGCCTTGGCATCAGCAGCAACAGCAGAAGAAGGAGCTGCAGCCCTACTTTCTTTTTTTTCTCCTCTGACTGACTTTGCTACCATTAGGCTGCATTAAGCTGTGGCAGGATGGAGCTGTGCTGAGAGTTGCTTTTAGTCTGCGGCTTCGAGCCTTCCTGCAGCTCGCGTCCTGAGGGAGGCGCAGCTAAAGAGTGGGGGTCGGCTGGCGGTTGCTGGGCGCTCTGGGGGCCAGGCTGCCTTTCTTTTCCCTCTCGGTACTCCCCCCCTCATCAGCCCCCTGCATCTCCCACCGCCGACGCCCTCTCGCCTTTTTCTTGCACTAACGCTATGGTTCTCTTTCACTCTCGCTTTTACCCCCCCCTCCATACACACACATATATTGCCTTTCCACCCACAGTGCTGATGGAAGTGCACAGGCACTCTGTTGGAAGACATCAGTTCAAGATTGGAGTGGATGTCTCAAGAGCTGAGGAGGGAAGGTAAAAAGAGGGGATAAAAACTTTGTTCTACCCGGATCTTCATTTCAGTAACCCTTTCCCCAGCGATGTGAAGGGAGAAAAAAGGCTGAATGTATATATGTGTGTGTGTGTGTGTGCGTGCGTGGAGGTGTAGGGGAAACACAAAGAACGGCGACAGCGGTGTGTAGCAAATTATGGGGATTGTGGGTGCAGGTTTTCACCCAGGGAACATGAGGGGAGAGCTAAGTGTGAAATATAAAAAAATCTGAGCGGAGTGAACAAATGAAGACGGAGGAACGATCAAAAAAAATGAAAGGATGTGAGAGGATGGCGTGGTGGTGGTGGTGGGGGGGCGGGGGGGCAGGGGCGGCTGAAGAACCTGGGATGAGTGAGAAAAAAAAAGACAAGAGAATAAAAAGGGGGAGGAGAATCAAAGAGTGCTGGGAGAAAGAGATGACAGCTGCTGGGGTGATGAAAGAGGGGAGAGGTAAAAACCAAAGAGAGGAGCATCTGAGTAAAGGGAGAGCGATGGAGACGGGGGGGGTGACAAGAAAAGAGCGAGGGCTAAGCAGAGCAGAACAGAGAGAGAGAGAGGAAGAGCAGTGACAATTGCTCGCAGCAAAATGTAAAGAATAAGGTGGAGGAGTGAGAAGCTGAACATATGGATGTGAAGCGGATGACAGAACCGAACCGGGCTGTCTTCACAAACTGTTTGACAAGAACTCTGAGCGCACGCTCCGCCAAAGATCTGTCCAGTGGTGCAACCGAGCGCTTTCATTGGTCGCACCGCCTGACATTTAGCAGGTCTGTCTACACCTGGACCTCATCCATCAGAGGCGGAGGTAGCCACCCTGACAGTGCCTAGTACAACTAAGGCAAGGTAAGAAAAAACACTGAAGTAAAAGTACAAAAGTAAATGTAGTAAAATGTTACAAAAGTGTAAAGTGCTAAAAAGTTAGGCGTGCCAGTGAACCCAGCTCGTCTGGAGCCCTGCTTAGCGTTTATTTTAAACTTCTTCTTTTCCCTGGCGGGTGGAGTCAGTCTCACGGGAAGATGCAGACATTTTGGACAATCTTAGCAAAGTACCTGAAAGTCCGTTCACATATTTCCCCTCACCAGCTGCTGTGTGCATTGTCCTAATGTGGCGAATCCGCTCTCATCTGCGGGGTCACACAGGTTAAATGAACCGCAGTGAACTGTTTGCAAAGCCTTCTCTGATCCAGGTTTGACGTGACGCTCAAAGACGGGAGGAATTATTTATGAGTCGAGAGAGGCTGGCAGACGGCACATTAACGTTCACTGACACTCTTTCGCTGGGTCCCTGTCAGGGAAAGTAAACAAGGAAATAAACAGCTACACGTGTACAAAGCAGCTCTTGGAAGCTTGAAAAGTGGCTTGCGGTATCGTGACTGCGCACGCTCCCACAACGAGCGCTCCTTATGGGAACTGGGCACCTTACACTGATGCGGCCTGAAAAGTCCCAGGTCAGTATCAAACTGCGGGGATGGCAGCGGCGATAAGGAGGCAGAGTGAGAGCCGATGATGGAAATGAGAGCGGATAATGGCACTTTTTGGAACGGTTTTGTCTCATCTGCACCCTTTATGCCAAGTTTCATGAAAAGTAATACAGTATCTGGGAGGTGGACTCAGATATTAGGACAGCGAGGTGCATTTCTTGGAAAGTGGAGACCATCCGGTCTGCAGCGCGGCTCCGGGGACGCTAACTTTGGTCCAGACTGAAAGGTCTCAAAAACATGAGAGGATTGCCGTGAAGTTTTCTGCAGACAGTCAAGGTCCCGTGAGGATGAACATGTCACCCAGTGCATCTGTGTGGCTCAATGACGTTCTCTTTAATAGTTTTTGGGCAACAATGGAGCTCTGTGGCAAAGAGGAACGAGCTCTATCAGGCTTTGGCTGCACAGACAGTAATTGTTAGCAGGATAAATTCATTGTTGTTTTTGGTCTTTTCATGGGATTTGTTGACAATAAGAGAGATGTTGAGCAAAGCCAGCCTTATCCCTTCACTGACAAAGACTATTGACGATAAAAGAAAAGCTTCCGGGCTGTTCATTTTCAACGCAGTCATAAATGTCGAGTAAGATTCTCTTTGCTTGTCTGTGTGGACTTAAAGTGTGTCAGTGTATGTAGCTATACAACTGCTTCAGAAAGAACAACAACTCATGGGCACATTCATTAAAACAACAAGGCAGAATCAGACATATCATGCCTCCACCGCGAGAAAAAAACAAAAAACAGTGATGAAGTTTCTTTAAACAGGTTGATTTGCATGAATATGAGCCGTATGAGTGTAACGCAGTGAAGTAATGAAAAGGCAAATGCCTCCCAAGCATAAACAAGGGTGCAAAATTAACCAAACAAAACACAACCATCAAATTAAGTTACTTTTAATACTATTGTATTAACCTCGTGTTAACCTCGCCCAAAGACGTGTTTGTATTCCTCCACAGCCCTTGCGGCTATGTCTTTGTTTTCTTCCTCCTGTGCCTGCTGCTTGCTTTGATTGCGAAGCACCTTGTAAACCTTAATGCAGAGAAATGCTACGGAAACAAAGCCATTAGTACTGAAGCGTTTATAACCGCAGAAAAGACGAACAAAAACGGAGCGTTCTTACCCGATGATGGGATGCTTGAAGCCCAGCTTGGCGGTGGTCTGCTGGATCTCCTTCTCCAGCCACGCCTGCGGGCGCACCAGGTACTTGACGAACTGGGACACCCACCAGACGGAGGGGTCCCCGTGCAGCCGCTGCAGGCGTGGGGCCAGGTCCTCTGGGACGGCCAGGGGAAGGTAGGGGGGGCGAGGGTGGAGACTGTCCACTATGGGCAGCTCCACAACCTGGACGTCCTTGTCGTGGGCCTCTCCTGGGTGAAGAAAAAGAGCAGGCGCAGAATGAGACACTCAGGATTCAGCACAGCTCCAGTTTAGGGACATAACTATTGATTATGTTCACAGTCATCAGTGCAGACATTGTTTGGGTCCGTTCATCAGCTGTTTGGTCTGTAAAATGCAAACAACCAGTGAAGAATGCTGATCACAGTCCCCCTTAAACATGACTTCAGATGTCTTGTTTTGGAAGACACCAGCTCAACTGGCTCCTCTCCATGTGAAGGATCAGTGACCAACTCCTCTTACCAAAACTAAGGGGGAAGTCCACTATACATTATAAATGCTACCATGTTATTGTGAAAAAAAAAGACACTGATGCAGTGTGATGTTTCAGTGTTATTCCCCATGCCCATTACATTCATTGCTGTTCTGTTCCAGCATAAATCTAAATCCCACAGCCCCATAAGTCCAGCTACTGTGACTGACAGCTGCTCTTTGCTTGTCCTTGCTTAAAGGCCAAGGTAAGCTCCTTTCAATCAAGCCCGTGCAGGGCCAGGGGCTGAGGCAGGGACCTGGACCTGGAGAGGGGTGCAGTGGGGCTGGTGGTGGTCTGGCACTGGCCCCTTCAGGCTGAGTCCTGCTTGGCAGAGGCCCCGGGCTGAAGGCTGACTGCAAGGTCACCCCTCTGTGCGGCAGAAAGCCCCCGTGCAACGCCAGACCTCCCAACACGTCAAGGTCAACTGTCTGTACACACCTGCATGTGTGAACAAAGGTGGGAAACGTACGCACACGAGCATGCAAACATGCACCTGCAGAAGGGTATGTGGAAATAAATTCACATACACACACACACACACACACACACACACACACACACGTGCAGAGCAGGGGAAAAAAGTGGTCCAGCGGTGTGGATCCAAACGAAATAACAATAAAATGAAATGTGCATCTGCACACGCACAAATACACACACACACACACACACACACACACACACACACACACAAAGAACCCCAGCTAATCTCATCTCACCAGAAGGGATATGCCTGGCAGACACAACCTTCGCTCTCTTTCAGTCTTAAAAATCCCAGGATCCTTTTATTTTTATTTTATTTTTTTTGTCTCTGTGTGTGTGTAAACCCCTGATTTATATAAAAAAACTAAGTTTGAGGTCCATGTTCCGTCAAACTAAAGTCTAACCATCACAGTCAGGCCCTGCGTCCCGCTGCAAACAGCCTCCGCAACGCACGTCCAAGGAGAAGTCACGAGTCATTAAAAATGGCCTTTGACAGAAAGGGTAAGATTAAAAACATGTCGAAAACAAGGGAAGAAACAGAGGCTTCAGTTTGGATGTGTGTGTGTGTGTGTGTGTGTACTAGGACACAAGCTGAATATCAATTGGTGGAAGCATTAAATATTGAGCAGAAAAAATATTCCCAGGCCTGTCTTTGCTTATATAACAGTATTGGCATGATTCACATAAGGGGGAATGGGAATGTTTCGAGGCCTGCACTTCTTGGCACAAATGTACAGATATGCAGTATGTCTTCCTCCCACAGCTACTTAATTAGATCACAAAAGCTCCTCTAAATTTCAACTCCAAAGCCCCTGCATATATTTCCAGGATGCATCACGAATTAAAGCATGTGCACAGATACAGAATTCCTATACGGCTTCTTCTTCTTCTTTTTTTTAAACTCAGTGACGTACACTGAGCCTAATAAATTTTTTAGATTAACACTGCTATGAAAACATAGCAGTGAGAGTGACACCAGCCAGAGAAAAAAACCCCCAAAAACCAGGGAGTCTCTCCATTCATAATACATTTGAGACTGAGTTTATGAACTTAGAGAAATTCTTTTCCAGGCTTTACATGGCAGGGAACATTATGTTTCTCCTGCTGCTCTCAGACTCACTCATAAGGCAGTAATATCTCTACAGAGGACCTCAAAGGAATACACTGTCTTTGGCAAATTAGCTCTTTGATCAACGAACCATTGTTCCACATGAAGACTGGTTCCCCCCTGTGTGTGTTCAGAATTTAGTCTTTTACCAGGCCTGTGAGAGGGCGCTGGGCTCTCTCATGCTGTCCATTGAACATAAAAGTTGTATTAAAGAGCACCATGCACCAGTGGGCTAAATAGACAGCATCAAAACTCATTTTGATACTGTCTTTTGGTGCTAGACTTGAAATGCGTCCACGGCCCTGAGAATCAAAAAAACGTTGAGGGCAAAAAACCCAAAAAACTAACATTGAACATCTGCTCAGATTTCTATCTGGAGTTCCCAATCAAAAATCTAAATGTTGCCAATTTGAAATTTAGTTTTCCCCAGGCTTTCAAGTTTTAGTTTTGATGCAGCTGCTTGTGTTCAGGCAAGATTTGATTTATGAGAACGTTTCATCCAGTCAGAGGACAGAAACAGAGATGAGCTTCTCATTACATAATCATAATCTAATAAAACTAAAAAGATTCTTGTTAGGTGGCTTACATTAAGATATTTATCATTCAAGATCTTGGTAGAAAAACCTTATTTTCAAAGTCAGTCATCAAAAAAAAGTATGTTTCAGTAACAGAACTAAAGTTTGCGTATTGTATCGGCATGAATATCCACTCACAAGAGGAAAATGGGGGGTTTATCAATATTCTTATTACACGATCATAATCTAACATGAAACAAACAAAAAGTACTGGCATCAGAAAATTCAATGATATCCAAAACTAAAAGAGAGACAGGCCGCGAGATGAAGCCAACTTTCATCAGTTTCTATTCTATATCTATGCACTGATAATGGAACTGTTATGTTTTCTATTTTTCATTTCCCATCTGCAGAGGAAAATCAACAGGTCCCATAATGACATATCACTATCTTTGATTTTTTTTCCCCCACAGCGATATATGTTTCCCTGACAGAAATACCCTGTCACAGACGCACTGTCTCTCTGTCTATAAATGTCTCACAGCCTCGGGGACACACTTAACAGAAAGTGGGCGAGCCACGTTAAAGGAAAGTGCGGAAGCCTCTGGGGCTGCTCCATAAATAACCAACAAAGTCAATTTCCTCACCTAAACACAAAGCTGGGAAAACAATACAAAGAACTGCTCATTATGGCAGACCCTAAGCAGCGCGAGGCGGCCACAGAGGATTTGGTGGAACCCTTTTATCACCTGAAGTCATCTGCAAACACCAGTTAACCGGAACATAAACAGCCCAAATGACACTTACAAATTCAGGGGCTTGCACAGGCACCGTTGCAATACATGAGTAGATGGGTATTCACCGCATTCCAACACTGTAATTCTTCTGGCATGGGCAAACACTCTACTTAATTAGAGAGATATTCACTGTACATCTGCTTATTAATGCAAGGCTTTAGCATCCCGTCGTGGCCCCGTACCCAAAGGAATGCTGTTGGTCTGCGCTGTTAACAAAAGAGGCATGGCCACAGGCGTAGCCGAGTGCCCGACAGGCTTACATTAGCTATGCCTTGCTAGTTAGCCGGCTTGGTCAACAGAAAAATACCGCCTGTGCAAACTGCCGGACTCGGCACGGAGAAGAATTCAGAATGCTAAAAAGGCCTGAGGAGGGGAGTGGAGCTCGCAGCGAGCTGGGTGTTGGCTACGAGCAGCCAAATGGCATTATATGGATCTATAGGCGGCTTGTTTGTGAGACACCAGAGGAAGACGTTAGATAGTGGAAAAGGACACATGAAAGGCAGGGGGAATAAGGGAGGGACGGCGCCGGGAGAGCGGGAGATAAGAAGGGGGAGCCCAGGAGAGCACGAGTCAAATGAAGCGATAGGAGGAAAAATGAAGAGCTGAAAGGATGCGGCGAAGAGAACAAGAAGGCAATGAGAAAGGAAGTGATAGAGAGGGAGGGAGAAAGAGAGAGAGGGGTGTGAGGGCCCAGCCTCGCACAGAAACCTCCAAATCAGCAGTGATCTCCATTTACAAAACGCTTGGGTTCTGTTAGCTTAGCAGAGGCGAAACTCGCTTATACCGCGGGACTGCTCATTAATCACATTAAAATCACAATTTCAGTTCACACCTCTGCGCAATCTCATTCATGAATGATTCTGCTACTCCTGCATTAGCAGGGAGATCCATTTCCTCCAAACAAGCACATCGATCTTTTGGTCTAAGGAACTCTGGTACCAGCCATACATATGAACTACCTTATGCTTGAACATGGTGTTCATTATGGACAATCCATGAGTGGTGCAGAATCCTAATAACGCACATAAATACCTAGGCTACAGACATACTGGCGATTCGTGAGGCATTACAAAGCTTTTACAATTCAGCCTATGGAGGACACGAATGTCTGCCGAGGTTTCATGGCAGACACGTCACTCAAAACCAGAAACGTGAACCAGAAAAACTTCAGAAGACAAGCAATGTCTTTGGGATAGATTTTCTGGGAAATATAAATACATGACCAGATTCTGAGCTAAACTGAGCCGGCTAAACTGAGCTAAACTCGGGCCTGCTGAATCACCAGAGCCAGTGGGATTCATCCTCAGGGAACCATGAATGTCTGTACAGAAGCCCATCAGTTTAAGACACATATTTCAGTGTAAGTGAAAGTGGTGGACTGACCGACCGACTGATGGACCGTCAGACCAGCACGGCCAGCCGTGTTCTAAATAAATACCATTTTAGTTCAGATCGGGCTGTTCCTCCAGGTCTTCTCCCTCCAGGTTTTTCCACCATTACCCCTGTAAGTATTGAAATCCCATAGCAGAACTACTAAGTCCCTCCTCTGGGAGGACACTGCGACCCAGACTTTCCAATATGGCTCTGCTGGTTAGGCACAGACAAAGGACTCCTTTCCCACTAGAGAGGTAAAATCACATCCCACGAGCCTGTTTTCCTGAGGGTCAATGCAACCTGCACATTACCTTGCCAGCAGCCCAGAGTTCTCCACAGGCCCGGGTACCGGCCCGGCTATCAGGCGCTCGCCTGCAGAGCCTGGGTTAACAAATGGCGAGCAACGCTTCTGGAAAACGTATTTCCAGCCATCTCGGTCTCTATGAGAGACTATAAGTGGAAACTTTCTTGTAGGTCAAAGGAGTGGGTTGTTTACTGAAATCCAGTCACAAGCTTTTGTTGGCAATGAAACCTTTGAGCAGTAACCTGCTGCTGCTGCTGCTGCTGCATTTGTTGCCAAAGTGCTTTAACAGGAATTGCATAGTCCTGCTTAGCCAGGGAATTCACACTTCGTTTTTTGCTGTAGCTGCACAAAAGTGAGGTCTGGCCAACCCTTTTTTAAAAAAAAAAAGCTGGGATAGTCCCAGAAACAAGGGTTATTTGATTATTAAGCAACCAATCACAATTGTCAGGGGCAGCACTGAGGCTATGACTGTGTGTGTGTGTGTGTGTGTGTGTTTGTGTGTGTGTGTGTGTGTGTGTGTGTGTGTGTGTGTGTGTGTGTGTGTGTGTGTGTTTGTGTACCTACCTGACCAGTGGCCAGTGGTGGCCCCGGAGCGGTCGGTGCAGGTGTTACTGACAGGCAGGAAGACGGTCTCCCAGCCGCCGGGGGCGTAGCGCCAGTTGTGCGACTCTAGGATGAGTGTGCGCTGGGTGCCGTAAGCGATCATGAAGCAGTAGACGACGTGGTGGAGCTGGCAGCCATAACCGCAGCCCTTATTGATGTTGCACACCAGCTTTCTCGCCTTACTGCAGTCCGGGGGGTTCTGGGAGGGGAGAGGAAAGAAGGTTTCAACGTTTTGTTTTTTTTTTATTACTTGACCTTCGTCTTGTATCTCTCAAAGCCCCGGTCTCTGACTTGTAATAACACATGGCTGATATTGTTTTCTTTGTTCCCTCTTCCTGTCCGTCTCATCCTCCACTCCACTCTAATTTTATGTTACCTGCCCAATCTTTTTTTCTCTGTCTCTCTCTCGCTCCGTGACACCCTTGCAAATTCCTCTTTTAGCATCTTTTAAAAGGGACAAAAAACAGTAGTACTCTGTTTTTTTATATTTTATATTAACAAGACACGTCTGTGTAGTCAAGTTATAAAGCACATAAACGAGCCACATGTTTTCTCAACACAATGAACAATGAACGCTGCAGCTCATTCTGAGTTCAACTCACATACTGCATCGTGGTGCTGTGCGTAGACGCTAGTGCATATTAATATGTGGCTGAATAGAGTCCCCAGCAAATACACCATTTACTCCTGTTTGTGTAACATTTGATACAAATTGAAGTGCCCAGCTGGTTTAGGAAATTACAATAAATCTGTGACCAGTTTTTAAAGACTGAAGTCTTTAGTGGAAGGCAACTGTCTTCGATCTTTTCCTGGGATTTGTTGACAATAATATCTTTTACTGCCCCTTTTTTTGCTCTTGCAGCTCCTCTTTTTATGCTTTGTGCCCATTCCTATGTCTTTTCCCCATATTCATTCTCATTATTTTTCCTTCCCCCTCCCCTCACATTCTCTCCCCCCTCCATTTTCTACCACTTCATCCCATAAATTAGCTTTAATATCATCCAAAGTCTGAGGGGATGAATACCAAATGAGAGGCAGTGGGGGGAAGAAAGAAGGCTTTCTCCTTTTTGACATAAAACAAGGGGGGAAAAAAAGTGGAAACCAGCAGAGTGACACACGCTGCGTTGTCGATGAGTTGCCGGGCAGGTTTGCGATTCGCTCGGCAGCCGGTCTGAGCGACTCCGCAACGCTCGTGCCAACCGGCTTCCTAAACAGCAATTACTGGCTGATGGGAGTGTTTTCCTCATTAGGCTTCTGCAGCTGTGGATGGTTCACAGTAATCAGGCCGCCCAGTGAACGCTGCCTATCACGCGCTAGCAGCTAGAGGGACAGGGAGAGAGGGAGGAGAAGAGGCGAGGGAAGCGGAGAGGAAAAAGGGAGTAGAGGATAAAAAAAACAGAAGGGAAATGAAAAAGAGAACAGGAAGCTGTGGGGGAAATAGAGGATGTGAGAGGAAATGAGAAAAAAGAAAGGAGAGGAAAGGAGAGGAGAGATGTCGGCTCCTTTAAAAACTGATTACCACCGCCGCCGTTCAATAACATGAGCAGAGTACAGCGGCCAGCTGACAGAACAAGCCACACAGGTATTTGCGCGCAGTTACAAGCCGCCGGTTCTCTTCCAGCCCCACAGGTGTGAGCTAACCTCCTGTACTAATAATCTACAGTGGCGCTCTGACAAAAAGAAAAAGACCCGCGTAGACCCGATCGGCGAAGCTCCGGTATCTGAGATGGTGAAGGCCAGAACGACGGCGGGGCGCGGTTCAAGGATAGCGCCGGCAGACGCAGGCACAGAGGCGGCCTCCGAGCGGCGCTCTGTGGTGCCGGTTAAGTGCCTGTTTAGACGGAGTAAAAGACGGAGGCAGTTTGTGGAGAGAGACCACAGCGATATTGTTTATGTAGGGAATACGGCTGAGAACAAGTGGATGTGAGAAACACGAAGCATGTCAGGCTCAGGTGTAATTATCCACTGTGATGTGGTGGGAGATGAAGGGAAAGCTGTGCACTCCTGATGACGCCGCCACACTCTGCAGAGATATGTGTCTGTGTTGCTTCTCTCTGTTGCACGCTTACAGTACATATGGCTCATTGACGCTTTTGCCTCCTTTTCTTCCTTGACGCGTTTCATGCTCTGAGAACCAGAGCTGTGTCATTTAGAGGAACTGCCGAGTTAGCGTTAGCACCAACATCCATCCATCATCCTGAAGTGCCATTGACCATTTCGTGGAAATTAGTATCACATCAAACTCCCATCTGCACTGGGTGATAACTTGACAGTATGATCAGTAACCACAGGTGTTCAACCAAAATCAACCCAGTCAACCAGGACTGAATGAGTAAGTGAGTGAGCACTGACATCGCGCCTTTTTAAGTTGATGTAGCAAACTTGTTAGCAAACAGTTGCCTATTTACATATGGGGAATAAATGGAGGGACATTAGTATTAATTTGGAGTCGAATTTACGGCCACCCGATGAATCTTAGTCCAATAACCGCACTCCTTTTAGATTTGTTGTGCTCTCCGCCAGCTCCTGGCTCATTAGATGCTAAATGCTCCGGCATGCTCGCGCCGGCTAGTCGCAAAACCGTGTGCGGCGGCTGCTTGGTGGCCGGGCAGGTATGGAGTGAAGCGGGTTTTTAATCTTTTTCATTGAAAGCAGCTGATGAGAGAGAAGAGAGCGAACCCGAACAGCCGAGGCAGAGTTGGAGATAATTCTCCACGGGATCGTGGCTACGAGTAACTTCTGCTTAAAAGTACTGGACAGACTTGTTGAGTGACAAACGATCTCTCTTGAACGCAGTGTAGAAAAAAAAAAGCTCGTTACCCATTAATACCTCGGCATAAAGGCTCATAGTGCAAAAAAAAGACGTTCCGGCAGACGTCCGTCTGTGGAAGCCAGACGTGTTCGCTGAGAGCTGTGAGTGGACAGATGGAGCGGACGCGGAGATGGAGTTAGTTAAACCGGGAGCCAGCAGGACAGGAGGGAGGAGTTCGTCTGTGTGTGTACTCGTACTGTAGATGTGTGTGAGTGAGTGAGTGTGTGCGAGTGAGATAGCGAGACACGCACGCACAGAGCATTTCTTTACGCACAAGCATGTGCATCAATCTTGCGACTGAGCGTGCGCGTGTGCGTCAACCGCTTGCGTAGGTGCGGGCGAATCCATCTGCGCACGACTGTGTGTGTGTGTGTGATGAATTAGTGATGGCAGCTGGTGGAGCGGTGTGATCCCTCAGCGGTGGTGACAGCAGCTGTTAGTGGTGCTGTCTCCGCCCAGCCAGACTGACTGGGTCCTCTTCATCAAACACACCGGCTCATTAATGCTGCAGGGCCCGGTGCTGCGCCGCACCGCCCCACCCGAGAGACCCCGGCAGCACCCGAGCTGGGGAGCGGGGCGGATGCCGGGGGTGAGTGGATGTGTCCCGGGTCTCAGGTTGTGTATGTGGCGCTGTGAGCATATGTGCCTCTAACAAAGCCTCAGCGAGTATATGCGTGTGTCTTACTTTGTACTGCGTTTTTGCATTGCTGCATATACGCGAGCCCATCTGTCATTGTGCAAGTCGGCATTTGTGTCGTGTGTGTTTTGGCGCGTGCGTCACCAAATCGCTGACAAGCAACAAGGATCCTGCTTGTCACATCCGACTGCTGCAACAGCACGTATCAAACCCATCACCTGCTCCCCGTGGAAAACTGATGCGGACGGTGCGAATGAGGCGTGTTCGTGTGTGCGAGCGGAGCTTTGCGTGAGCACTCGCACTGTATCTGTGCCTGCGTGTGGGTGGGCGAGGGAGAAGGCCAGTTGGCCGAGCAGCAGGTGCGCCTGTAGTTACCTGTAGGTAGGTGATTCTGTTCTGGACCAGATCCGACAGGTCTTTAGCCTCCTTCATTCTCCACTCGCCCACTCCGTCCGCCTGGCTGAGGTAGTACAAATCTGTCATGATGGACCTGCAGACACACACACACTTCAAAACTTTAATTATTCCTGTTCGCATGCAAATAAGCGGCTGAACGTAAAGCACTGAAACTCTGTTGGGCTCTTGTTTGTCTTGTCATGTTTGAGCAAAAGAAAAAACGAAAACAGCATCGTCTGCAGACAAAGAGCAGAACCTCACCATCAGCTTTTCTTCAGCATCGGCGTGATGTGAGAACCTCTATGAACATAACCAACCAGTAGGTTCATCTTCAAACAGCAGGACTGCATCGTCTCTGAGAGGTTGGTACTTAACAGTCTCTGCAAGGACGCCGTCTTACAGACATCTGGCACGACCGTTAAGCTGCGAAGTAATACATGCACACCCTCAAAAAGGATGAATGGCTTTGCTTTGTAAAGTAAAGCACTTTGTTCCCATAGCAGCCACTCAGACGGATGCAAGAGGCAAGGATGTAAGTTTGTGGTCATGATGCATATAAAAGGGTGGGAAACCAGAGAGGGAGAGAGACTTGCAATCCACTGCTTGTGTTAAGATTTACAGCACTGACCCTGGCAGCTACAATCTGTGTGTGTAGGTGCTACATCAGAAAAGAAATATCCAGAGGTCTTTATATAGTTTATACACACATACGCACAACCCCACACAGAAACGCACACAGTCGCATTTCAAATCCTGCGTCGGGACTAAATAAAGTCAATTAAAACGCACAGCCAAGAAGAGAGAAATGTTTCCTCCTTCCTTTCCACCAGGTTGGGAGATATAAATATTTGTACTGTGACACGACAGAAATGAATAAACCAGCTGAGTTTTTTTTTACACTGTTTATGTATGTGAATTAGTAGAAGTGGGGTTGAAATGATATACACTGAGTTCAGGTCGGGTCCTATTTTATTGCCAAAAAAAGGAGTGCCATAAAAAAGAAGAAAGAAAATGATGCATGTTGCGTTCAGGCAGGTTTTCTTGGGGTCAGTTTTTCAGCTCGGCTCCAGAATCCTGTGAATACCTCTATTCTCCGGCTGCACCGGGCCATCCGGACTGCAGCAAATCAATCAGCAGGACTTGCAGCAACTTTCTGCAGACGAGTTACAGTGACATGATCTTGACTAAGTGATCTTGCACTTTGTACTTTGCATTTTATATAATTGGCATTATAATATTTGCATCTCACATGGGACCTTATTTCTGTCCAGACAGGAAGTCTGTCTTCAAAAAGAGGAAGACATGCAGAAGTTCCCTGCCCCCTACCCCACACGGAGCAAAATTTAACAATAACAGAAGTTACTGTTATATCACAGTAAATCTATGAGTCATGCGATGTGTGGACTCCTGCAGACAGTGACTGTTCAGCCAGCCCCCTTACATGCAGCAGACAGCACACAACAGTGTGCTGTGCGTTAAACGCCACAGAGGCTCAAACATTGGTTGGGATATTTATAGAACAAGTTTCGTTTCTGTTGTGCTGACAACAACGTCTTTCTGGTCTTTTTTTTTTGGATGAAGTCTGTCATCTGTGAGCCTGACAGCATATTTGTGTATTTGTGTCACACCCTGCCAAATATCGTGACCATCCACTCACAAACATGCCCAGGAGCTCTGATATATGCAGCTGAGGGCAGAAGCACACGCATCACACACTCACGCACACTTATGCAAGAGTAATTTATTTCTCACTTCTTTGACCCAAATCAGTCACATCCTGTGTGACTTGGAGTTCTTACGCATATATTCAGCAGTGCATGCAAAGACACACACACACACACACGCACAAAACAGACAAATGTACCACGTCCCATTTCAACGGTGCAGCATGGTGAACTGTGCCTTCCCCTGCAACTGGGTATCATTACTCCTTGTCCCATTGTGAAGCTGCAACATCAGTGTGCGACGTATGTCGGGGGGGGACCCTCCACAGGATGGAAAAGCAAACCTGGTCGGCTTAACAAGGTCTCAACAGACGAGCCCAGAGGGAATTGGCAGCCTAACGGGGAAACACCGTACTTCTGTGACGTCCTGCATATGTATCAGGGTCGTGTGTGTCTGCGTGTGCGTGTGTGTGTGTATAAATATGTGCGGTCTTGTGGGCTTCCCCTGTGCTGCTGATTGTCTCAGGTTGCAGCCGCTGGGGCTTTGTCAGCACAGCACAGGAGTACCGATGTTGCACGAATGGGAGAGCAATTACATGGTCTCAGGTTTGCATTACAGCATGAACGTCAGCGGGCCAGGTGAGACAGGAGATGGGCAACAGGCAGGAGAGACGACGTGTTGTTTTGTTTTTTTACTGGCCCTGTGTGTGCTGCCCCATGACATAACATGAGCCGTTTGTTAAAACTGTATACCCCATTTGAAACTGAGCCTGCAGCGCGGTTTTTGTTCCTTGCGCCACTAATGACGCAGCAGCACCAGCCACACTGTGGTTTGACAGTAATTCATTGTCAACATGGCTCCTTTTATTTCTCTTTAGTTGTTTCAGCTGCTTCACTTCAGTTGTTGCAGCTTTTATTTTCTTAAAGCACAGTAATATAAGCTCAGGTTACACAACGCTTCTGTGTAATGTGTGCTGTGTAATCCACTTTATGAATGCCCCAATATGGTTAACGTAGTAATTATCTCAGCAGTAGTAGAATTTGTCAAGATGTTCTCTGCTCAAATTTTCAATATTTCCTTCTTTATTTGCTCGATCTTGTTTTATAAGCAGATCAGTGACAGATCAGCTGGATTACTGGAGCTGAAAAAAAACAACCCCGCTTCACGGTCATCACGGATACGGCGATGTGCAACTTCCAGTTTTTTTTCTGAACACTTGAAGTAACTTTTAATCCTGAAACTAGATTATATCGGTTTGATTTAATTCAGTGTTTTGGTATGAAGATACACTGTGGTACAGTTTGTTTCTGCTGATCCGCTGGCACCAGTGTAAGTGATGCCTTGTCAATGCAGAGGTGTCAATTTCCCGCTGCAGTCACTTGAACTTTGAAGTGTTATGTTTTCTGGCGTATCTCTGTGAACTTTCACATCTGTCTATAAAAGTCTGTGGAGCTGAAGGCCCATTTTTATTTTACTCTGGAGAATACCGAGACAAAGGCCTTCCCCTCTAACCCGGGCAGAATTTAGATGAAGCGGAGAGGTGCATTTATTTGAGTCTCATTGCTACTCCGGCCTTTTCCTGCAGCACACATAGATATCTGAAGGGGGAGGGGGGTTTTGAGTGAAAGTGAATGCATGTAGAAGTCTGTGTGTGTCTACATGTCTGTCTGCCTGTCCGGGGTGAGGAATCAGTCTTTGGAAAGCTTCTTAAGCAGCGCCGACCAAGACAATGCGCCGTGTAAGCCCACTTCACCAGGATTACAATGAACCACTTGGCTCAGTGACAGCAGGCCTTTCTCCAGTCAGCTGTGTGGAAGCCTTCCACCCGGAGGGCGGGTCTGTGACCTGTGACCTTTGACCTTTGATCTTCTCAGAAACCACTGTACGTGCCGCCCTAAAGTCCTGGTCCCAACAAATCCTCGGGTTGGGCGGTCTAATTTTTAAACAGAAGATCCAACAATATCCATCTGCAGGAATCATGGAGGAAGCGATTCATTTGAGTTTCAATTTCACTTTTGAACCACTCATCAGGAGGAGGCACAGTTGTTAGAAGCAACAGCTACTGTATATGCCAGATGTGTCAACTGATTTCTTATGTTTCAAGTAAATATTAGCCCACCTCTCCTGGTGTCCCAGGTCCTGCAGTAGTGTGTCGGCATACTTCTGCCTCTCACTGGGCTCGGCGTTGGCCAGTTTCTTCACCTCGCTGCGAACAAAGTACCAGAACTCCTTGACGCCGTTCTCCACCCTTCTCCGCAGCTCCTCCTGAGTGGGCCCGGGCCCTGCAGCCAGGGGTGAGAGTGAGACAAGAGCTCACGACAAGACATAACAAAGACAGAGAGCTGATGTGACACTGGGGGCGCATGTGTGATCTAAGACCAGGACTCGCCCTTAACGTCAAAGGGAACACAGCTCGGAGAAACCTTGCTTTGTGCCATCAGCCCAAATAGGCTGATGGCACAAAGCAAGGTTGCGGTGTATAATCAGTTCCACACTTTGTCCCTGGGTGTTGCTTTGACCTCATTAAGGAGCACTTGATCACTGTTTCTGTGTCTCATGGCTCTCGCCTGTGTTCCCTCACAACAGGAAGGAACTGTACGCCCCGCCCGAGCAGAACAATGTGGAGTAACACGCATGGATCACACAGCTGCCTGCTCTGGTTTCTGCCGAGAGAGGCAAAAAAAAAAAAATCGAGGGAAGGGAAGGACAGCCTCAAGCAGGAGGAGAAGGAGATGATGGTGGAGAGGGAAGATCGCTCTCTCTCTCTCTTTTTTTAAACTGTCCTATCTCGCACTCTCTCTTCTCGCTTCCCTTTGTGGTGGAAAAAAAAAGAAAAAAGCTGGAGGGTATTTTTAGCTTTTTCTTCCCCTGCGGCAAGATGGAAAGACTGACCCTGCGCTGCCCTCCACGCTCACATGTCCTTCTTTATTTTCTCTCTGTTTCTTTCCGCTCCTTTCTTTCTCTCTGCTGTTGGGGCATTCACGCTGTTTCCACTTCATTCACACATCGCCCCCCCGCCCCTCTCACCTGACAGCTTTCCTGCACCTCTGATCGCTGCACAGAGTGGCAAACACACACATAACCCCGCCGGGCCGGCGTCATCGCTGCTGAGCTCCGGCAGGTTTAACACCGGACTAGACGGAGATTCTCACCGCAGGCGAAAGCTCACAAGAGCTTCCTGACTGGTTTCACACCGTTCAGAGTCACCCACCCCCCATCCCTGCACACCCTCAAAAGCAATCCTTTCATTTTTCCAAGCTCTGTACCAAATCCTTCCCCGCAACCTTTTTGGGTGGCCCTGCCCCGCTCACCGTCTCCGCTGAGCTTCTGGAAGCTGTGGATCTTCTGCTTGGCTCTGGTTAGCTGGTCCTCCAAGGAGCGCAGTCTCCCCGCAGCCAAGGACCCGGCTTCTGCCTGACCCTCTGGTATCCTGGGGGGGGGGGACAAGAGGAGAGGTTGTGATTAGCAGGATAGCATGAATAGAAGCAAGAGAGTGCAAACATATTCTTTGCTGTAATATTCTGCTCACATTGTACTGAAACAGTATCTGTGTAAATAAAGAAATAATGAATGTGGGGGCCACAAGAAGCAATTATTTTCATCTCAACAAAGTTGCTGATTTTTTGGATTACCCAAATGATAAAAAACAATGATGACAAATCAGGTGCATCACAACTTTCCAAAAGCCGCATCTTCAACTTGTTTATTTTGTCTGAGTAATGAAATCTAAACAAACACTGGATTGGAAAGAAGCAGCCCCCCCACAGCCCCATGTGAATACTGCAAAATTCCTCCAAAACCATCAACCCAAAGCCGTCTCTGAATAAACCTGTGGAGCAACACACTTACACCGAGATTTAATGGCTGTTAACGAGATGCAGGGAGTTTGGAGAGGAAGAGGAAGCGAGAATGTTTATCGTCTCAAGAATCCACCGACTCGTCGGGTACGTTTCTTACCGGGGTGTCGTGATTCTCATTTCCAGACTTGAAAGTTGCTGTGAAGGCTGGCATCTTTTAGCGCTCACCGCCGAAAATTCTATTTTATTTGCTAAGACACCGGCGTGCAGCCTCCCAGAGCCCCGTCGTGATTTATTTATTTTGAGCTCAGGATCATGCACAGAGTACTGAATCATTTTCCATGTTTGGCGTCTACTTTGGTACGATGCAGCCGAGCACTACAGCCTCTCACAACAGCCACTGAAACGGCTCTGCACCGAATAACACTGAAATGAACAAAAAAGAAAGAATTCAAAGAAAATGGTAACTTACAAATAAGAAAAAAGACATGTGACTGCATAAAACTATTAGTAGGAGTTAGTTTGTTTCTGTGCTTTGACTGGTTAAAAGTAGCCACACTGGAAATCCCCTCTTGTTACTCAACATGCTGCATTAGCGCTGTGAGGGACACGGTGGCATCTTCTTTTTTCAAATGTGTAATCACAGACAACTGATCACTGTTCGTGTCGTCACTGAGCTACAGTCCGAGCCCGTCTTCAGCGTTCCTGCAGCTTTTTGTCGCTTTTCTTCTGATTAAATGTGAACACGCGCCGCAGAGATCTGTGCTCAAACTGCACCGCGCTCATTTGGCTTAGTGCGTCCAACTATTAACTATGAATAACTGCTGCGTGCATGTGATGAAAACACAAATGAGCGATCTGACATGCTCAGAACCCAGTTCAAATCAGCCGAGGAGCAGGAGGAGAAAGAAGAAAAAGGAACTGTCACTGACATTACACCGTATCAATCCCTCCACATAAAACTATTAAAAATGGAATATGTTCGAATGCAAATGGGGGCATTTGTGGAGTGCAGCAAAGGCCATGTTAATGAGTCATCAAGGCATGCAAACTCAATTTGCTCCCTGAGTGAGGAACATCAGTCGCTGGCAGGCATAAAGATGAGACTTTTAAAGTTGCAACAGCCCCCCCCTCGCTGTTCAAGCCCCGGTCCCAGAGAAGCCCCAGCCTCTCACTTCACTGAGCACTAACTGAGCATTGTGCTTCAAAGCTATGGAAATAACTGAGCAAGAGAGGGGGATATTTTACCTCCTGCATTATGTAACTGTGTGATGGACAAGGATAAACCTCTCCATACCTTTGCGGCATCTCGGATATTTATGCGCGTCTTAAAATTCACGCTTCTATTCTTTGTGAAATCCGTGGCGTTCCCATTTCAGCTGCCTGACACAGATCTTCTGAAATAAGACCCAGGTGCATTTCCTAACGCTACTGTTTATTCTCACAGCTACGTCTGTTCAAACAATGCGCGATCTCCCACGGGCCACACCCTAACCTGCCAGTTACACCATTGTACAGGAAGTAGGACTAGTTCCCCTGTGACATCATTTCCCAGGGGTTTTAAGTGCTGCTACAACCGCACCGCATAAAGCAACATGATATCTTGTCCAACAAGTCAGGAAAGAAAAAAAATGGGCCAGACCAGCCCAGGCTAATGAGCAGAGACGTGGTGCGGAGGTTAGCTGCCATGCAGGCAAAACACAAGCACCCCCCCACCAAGATACAAAATATATCACACAACACTATCAACACCAAAACGCACACACACAGGACGGAAAACACCAAGCACGAATACACCAGTGATCCCTGACAGCATCTCTGGAGGACCTGAGGCGGAGACCAGACAAGGCAGCTTCTTAATCAAACGGCGGCAGATGAGGAGGAACTGTGATGCCGGGGGGAGGCAGGGCGGGCATGTGGGGAGCCATGTCGCAGAGCGAAAGACGAGCTATGGAAGAAGGAGGTGATGAGCAGCGAGCCGGAAAGCAGGTGAGGTTCAGCGCGCAGCCCGGTTTCCTCCGAAACTCCCGCCCCCGCAACCCGGCGACCGTGGAGTTCACAGGGCGATCAGAGCCGGGTGGAGCAGACTGAATGGTGGGGGCCTCGGGGAGTGTGTGTGTGTGTGTGTGTGTGTGTGTGGGTGGGGGCGCACTGTGGCGCATACATATTTGGGTGGTACGGATTGATACACCTTGGTTGACTTCAAAAGGAAACCGACGTGCAGGGCTGGAGAGCAAACACATGAGGTGTGCATAACAGGAGCACAGTTTGTCTTTACGCTGAGAAAGAACCTCGCTGCACCGTGATGCGGCCGCGACCGACGAGCTCCGGCCTTTCCTGCAAACTTGCTGCACGCAACGCAAACACCACTTGACTCTAATAAGTCAAGCAAATAAACCGCAGGAACGTGGCAGCAGGAAAAGGCAAGTAAACTTTTGAAGGGCTTGGAGAATCCGGCAAGTGTGTGTGTGTGGGGGGGGTTTTAACGAAAGACAAACCATGTGACTCACATGACCCAAATCATGTTAATCTGCAGAATCACCTCAGCTTCTAGTCATCGGTGTTTCTCCATCATCATGCTCACATTGTTTTGTTCGTGGTCATAAATTGCACATAGCGAATCTCACCTTGTTAACGTTTCTGTGGAATCAAACATTAAGTGAACAAAGTCGCCGGCCGGAGTTAAACGAGCAGTCGGATGTTTGGCCGGCACTCGGCGCTCATGGAAAGCTCTGCAAATGAGCGGAAAAGTCTGGTCGTGCCATGAAAACGCACTACCCCGGGTCAGAACCGAGTTCAACAGAGCTGTGAGGAAAGTTTGAAGAAATAAAAGTAGGAACAATGAGCCCCTTGTGCTGCTGCCGTGCGAGCGCCTTCCATCGTATGTGCGTATCTGTTGCGTTTGTGCGAATACCTCGGCACAGTGTCTAATCAGTTAGCCTCTGTGTCTCCTTCCCATCGCCGTCCACCGACTCACACGGTGCAGTTCCATGTTAAAACTGATTGTAGATGGCGCATTCCTGCCTCGCATGCTACAGCTGCGTGTCCCAGCCCAACTCTGCAGACAGCTCTCACAATGAGGCGAGTGTGTGTGTGTGTGTGTGTGTGTGTCATAGCAGCAGGCCTTCCCTCACCACCTGAGCAACGGCCGGGTCGATGGGAAGCTCAGGTCCGGACCATTTAGGCGTGAATGTGCGGACACACACAGGCGAACAATGGCTGACAACTGTCAACAAGACGGACGCAAATGAGGCAGACGTATAGAAGTACGTAAATAAAGTACCATGTTCAGGCAGGACTGTAACAGCGACGGTGGCTGGAGGCAAACTATAAAACACACAAGGGCACGAAGGGGAGTAATTGAGGTCTAATGGCCTGGACCATTAAAAGACAATTCAGCTGACGTACACAGAGGAATGTGTCCATCTTGCCCTCTTCTCTATCCGTCCCAGATCCGGGTCACAGGGCGCTGCTGTGTTTGCATGTTTACAGCGCTGGTACAGTATATGATTTACTCGTGGATGACAGCGCTGCCACTCTGCCTCTCATCAGCTCGTTGGTGTTGGATTCGTGGGCGTACCGAGCGTCTCATCACGCCGGTGCCGGACTGAGCTGAAATAAGATGTAAAGCGCGGGCGACCGCGGTCTACGTCCCCTCGCTCCTCGTTCTCCATTTCCTGCTTGCTGCTCCTAACATAGAGCGGTCCCCACGCCATCCATCACGCTCCCCCCACTCCTCTTCACCGCCTCTGCGTCATCCGCCCTCCCTCCCTCCGTTGGCATGCCTGAGGGTGGGGGTGTGGGGGGGGGGGGGGTTGGGGATCGATCGGGTACTCATCGCTCAAGCCCAGCTGTCACCCTCAGCCCTTCACTCCCTCCGATGCTGCGGCGCTCGGGCCGGCGGCAGCCGTGGCTTCATGCCCGGGGTGACTGACAGCTGCGGAGAGGGCGGAGCCAGACGGGCCCAGCGACTCGACCTCGTGCTCACCTCTCATTAACGCCGCTGGGTGATTGGCTGGCTGGCACGCAGCCTGTCACTCAAACCGCTCATGAGTGCCCCGGACGAGCGCGTCGCCGGAGTGGATCTGCAGGCCAGCCAGGTGATACTAATTTGAATCTAAGCGCTGATTGATAGATTAATTAATTTCACATGGCAACTCCACGTTACAAAGTGAAGAGAGCTCAGCAGAAAGTGGTAAAACGTGATCAGCAGCGTGTGAAAACGCAGCAGAAATCAGCATCCTACGTCAGCACGACTCACGAAGCGAATGAAGATTTCTTCATATATCTAATGAATTCATAACCATGTCCAATAATACATTACACATCCATCTACTGCAGTGGCAAGTTAAATCAGCCTCCATGGGTACAACACTCTCACATTTATGGGTCAAAATCAAAGGTTGGGTGCTTTTGAATGAAAGCTTTACAATCTTATGTCGGTGGGGGGGTGCTAGCACAGAACCGCCTCTGCTTCTTGTACGACATTCACGCTCTCGGTTCGTGTAAGCCGCTGACTTGAATCAGGCCCGCGCCTTGAGCTAGTCGATCAGCGGGCTAGTGAGTTGTTACGTAGTCAGTCAGTCGGTGACAAGTCAGCAGCTGGAGCCTGGCTCGCCGCCACGCCTCTGTCAGCAGTTTGGTAGTGGGGGAGGAAGAGAGGAGGAGGAGGAGGAGGTGAGGAAGGTGGAGAACGGAGAAGGGAGGGGCTCTGGAAGGAATGATGGGCAGCTTACTAACAGCCTCTTTGCGTCTATTAGGGCTCCAATATAAGGATGAGAGACACAGGACGAGGACGAGGCGGTGGTGGAGTTCCCTCCTGGGCCTTTAACTGACCGCTACACACACACACACACACACACACACACACACAGACGACACACAAAAGGCACAAAACTGAACAGAGGACAAACCCACCCCCTGTCCGTGTCGATAGCTCATGAAGCTTCACCTCAGCGAGCCAGTCGCCTGCTTCTGGCTCGATGTGCCGGATACTTAGCTGGAGCTTAGAGGGACTTGAGAAGGCACTGTAGCGCCGCCCCAGTAAACAACTGTGGAGGCCTCAGTCCCAGATCAACACCCCAACTCAATAACAACCAACAAGCGCGCAGTGTGTTGGGGACCCATCTGGACACTGGTCGACTCAAAAGCTGCGCTTGTGTTTTTGTTTTTTACGCCATGAATTCCACCTTTGTTTTTCAGCCAATTTTGAATAATTACAAAAGCAAGGGATTTAATCAGGGACCAGCTGTCTGAAGCGACGTGCGCGTGTGCGATTTTTTATGTTTGTGCGAGCCCGGCGAGGGCCCCGCATCAAAGTGAATCGGAATATCACAGAGGAGCAGCAATGGCAACATCTGAAGCTCGACTTCCCGGCTAATACGGCGCACGCCGGGACGCGCTGCTGCATTCCTCACGCATGCACGCACTCACACTCGGAAGGCGTGTTTACGCGGAAAGAGGAACGCTGTCGGCGTGTGGAGGCCGAGAGCAGAACCATCTGTCTCTCTGTTACACGTCACTCGAGCGCGTGGAAGATGCTGTGCGGTTAATGGTCTCGTACAACGTGCCACTGTCTGCTAACAACACAATAAAGTCCGGCAGCAGCGTGCGACAGCCCATCCATCCGTCTGTCACACACGCCGCTGATCAGCTTTTGATGAAACTTTGCAGCAACGCTCCTTCCACTGTATGTCACGAAGATTTAATCAGACGCTGATTGTATTTACACACAAACTAAAGAAACAATCATCTCCCTGCTACATTCTCGCATTTGTAAAATGACTCTGACTGGACTTGCAGCCAGGGGCTGTGCTTAATTACTGGATTTTGCAGAAACAATGATGCACTGCACCATCGTGTTTTTAAAGCATATTGCTCAGGCAACTGCGCAAAAAGGAGAGCAACACTTGAGGTTTCATGGCAAGACGATTATTTGTAGAGTTAATTATGTTTTTGTTTGATTTTCTGATTCGAACTAAGGGCAGGCGATGATCAGAAGGATCACTCGTGTGCACTTCCAAAAAAAGCGTTTGGTGTCCTTGTGTTTTGTAAGCGTCCATCTCGTCGTTACCTGAGCGATTCGGCCATGCGCCGCAGGTCTTCATTCTGCTGCTTGAGCCGCTCCAGCTTGGCCAGGATCTTGGAGAGCTCCCGGCTGGACCGCTCCGGGTGCTCGCTGTCCCTCACCAAGTGGCCGCCGATGTAGAAGAGGAGCGTGCCCCAGGCCAACAGCACCAGGGTAATCCAACGCCATGAACCCGCCCAGGGCCGCATGGTTCAACCACGCCCCACCCGGTAATGCCTCTTGGGGTGTGCTCGTACGCCCACCGACCCGCCGGCCTGCCCGCCGGATGTGTGCGCACACGCTGTGCCGCGTCAGCACAAGTGCCACAGCGCCAGCCTTGGCATCGGCATGGTTGCAGCGGTGGCAGACAGCGAATGGAGATGGTGATGTGTGGCTCAGGAGTGTTGAGGAAAAGGCAGCGGGTGTTTATCCGGAGATCAGCTAGCCTCTCCTGTGTGTGCTAAAGCATGGCTAGCACGCTCAGACGTCTGGCTTTTGATGGCCCGATCGGAGTCTTCTCCCCTCCGCCCAGCTCCGTGTTGTCCAGGCTGTCCCACACCGTCTCGCCGTTTCCGTCCACTCCCAGGGGACGCGTCGAGCTGTTAGAGCTGCATCCTGTTGAAACAAAGAAAGATGTGGGAGTTAGTTGAGGTCAAGTTTTGTTTTGCAAATACTTTATCTGATTGTTGGTCAAACAGAAGCAAATCAATATTATCTGAGGGATCAGACAGCAGGGCCAGCCTGTCAGAACATGAGGAGGCACGCCTGGTATCGGGCCGTACAGGACCGGAGAGCGCAGAACCGGGCGGACGGACTGACAGCCAAGATGCTGCTGACTGCTCCCGACATAACCCTGTCTCAGCAGCCTACAGGATTGATCAGCATGACGCTGCAATTTGCATTTACACGGTGACATGCAGTCCCCGAACTATGCTGCATTGCTATCAAGGCAGGACAGGGATGTTCCACTTTCCATGTCCTGTCTGCTTGCACAGCACACACACACACACACACACACACACACACACACACACACACACACACACACACACACACCAGTCCAGTCCTTTAGAGGCTCTTGTGCGCACACACGCATACAGAAGCCAAACAACACATCTTTTATTTCCCCAACACTTCACATCGCATCCTTGACCGCAGCCTCCCACAACACACTCTCTCACTCTTAGTTAATGCACGTCGGTTAATGGATTTGTTTGGAGATGGGTGAGTCCCACAAAGCCCCCTCCCCTGGGCATTTTCCTACTACTTCCCAAGTGCCCGCTATCGTTCCCGTAGCCTCCGTGACGGAACGCAACACTGTCAAGGTGATACAGTGAAGCTCAACGGAGCAGAGAGAACAAAAAATCCCTGGATCATCACTTCCCTTCATCCCAAAGCAGCGGGGGAGACGGAGATGGACGCGTGCCGGGTTTATGAAGCAGCCCTCGCTGTCAACTCCCCAACAAAGCCCTGCCACGCAACCAAGACGAGTCGTGCGACGAGATGAAGACTGGCAGGTGTGTGTTGTCGAGTGTGTGCATGACATCCGAGCGTGCGCGCTCTATCATCTCTGAGCCTGTATCACAGTGCACTGGAATTATGCCAAGCATCTTAGACTTCATGTGAGCGGTGCTGCTGCCGGTGGTTGATTGACATGTCGCAGCGTCTCCGGCGTTTCTGCCCGCGTTGAGCACTCGAGACGTAGGAAAGTGCTCCCGCTGGGGTCCGCTCGGCATCGCAGAAGTGGGTTAACACTCGCTCATCATGTTTACCACGGCAGAATAATTGATAGGTAGGACATAAAGAGTTGGCGCGCCGTAATACTGTGGACGGTTCGTGCTTCGCTGGTGCAAACGGCCCAGCCGACAGAACCCGGCGCGGCCCATTCTCCTTGGGTTCTCATTGAATGACGTGGGATTATCTGCGCAGACGTTCCTTCCTCGTCGGCGCCCCTGTTGCGACTAACCCGGGCTGACACGAGGGTGGCTCCTCTTTATGCATGCGGCACACGGATGTGCTGAGCTGTGTTTCATTATGGAAAATAAGAGCTGCAAGAGAGTAGCACTCCGCCGGCTAATGCACAACTGGGACTCTACTGAAAGACAGGCTGCAACAACTCTTGTCACCGTGTTTGAGGAGCCATAATAAGGTTTGTGCTCAGCAGACTAAAACTGATAAGCAACTGCTGCCAAATAGGATATGGCAAACTTTTGAGATAACACGTCGGGCTAGTTGATTCATTCGCACTTGAAAGTCAGGCTAATAATATATTGCTAGTACATTAACAGAACTTTGGGTGAGTGGACTACATGAAATTAATGGTCTACCCACGATAGGGCCTAGGCGGTGATACCAGTCAAGATAGAGGTAGAAGCTAAAAACACTAAAACTTGTCATGCACCTATACAATGAAGTCAGCTGGATAGTATCTTCTCAGAGTCTGACGAGATCTGTGGTCCAAAGAGTGAATAACCCTGATGATATTGTCAGGGTTGTCTCCAGTTAGGTGAGGGATCTTAAACATTTGACACATTTGAAAACCCTGGCGAGTTGTTGGGACACGGGATTTAAAAATGCATTATGGGAATTGTAGGATACAGCTCTTTTTTTAAAGCTTGCATCAAAGTCAAAGGATATCACTATTCCTTTTTTTTAATCTGTCTTCCCAACTTCATGGAAGTGCAGTAGTTTGCAATGCAATTGCCAGAGTAGTACTTTAGTAGTATTAAAGTACAATGTCATTGAGTTATTTACAAGGTCAAAAGAATAACGATCAGCATAATCAGATATAATAGACCAAGCACTTTGGAAGAAACATCTCTCTCTGATTGTTGGAGCTGATCTCATACTTTGGGGGAATGTGTTACAGTCGAGCACCGTCAACCACAAAAGCAAATCACAGTGCGAGCCAGAGGGTCAGTAACACAACCCCGGATCAACCACTTGCAACTGAACAAACATTACTAAAGAGAAGCACAGCACCTCAGAAGGTCCAAATCCTAAAGGATTATGGGTTAATTCTGCTTGCGAATGAAAGACACTACCCCTACTCAACGCCCAGCATGACAGTTACATCAAACTGAGTCGATGGCTTCGGAGAATGAGCGAAGGAGGATTCATTCTTCGACTTCGACGTGCCTTTCAGCTTTGGCCTTGGCGTTGATGAAGTGGCAAAGAAGCGAGAGAAACCCATCCACGGCCCCTCGTTTGCCAGTTTAGGATCGTTGTGTTTTATAACCTAAAGAATGAGGAGACATCCATTGAGTCGCGTGTCAGCAGAATGTGCTCTGATTAAAGAGAAAATGGTACTTTACTGCAATTTATTCCGCTGATGAGGATCTGGCGGTGTAATATTCTGACACGGATGGAGCCGAGAGTGAGCGGGAGATTTTCTCCAACCTCTCACATCTGCCCTCCAGTTGCCACGAACAGGCGGCTACATAAATAATGGAAATTATAATAATGTCAAAGCTCCCTACTGTGGCGCTATCACTTCTGAGCTGGCGCTCTGTGACAGATTTGCTGACAGTGGGATTTTAGAGAACTTGGGTCATATGGTGCCTCTTTGTTTTATTCCGCTCCCTCCCTCCTAGCCCCTCCTCCCGTACCGTTTCCGAGTAGAGAGGAAAAATGATTGCCAGGTCTTGGCTGCTGGATGGAACCTCTCCTGCACACCGCTCAGCCCCCCCCTTCCCAAATCTTCCTCTCAGCCCCACGTCTCGGACGCAATCATTCATCACCCGACGCCCTTCACCTCAACTGAGCCGGCTCGGTCGGTACGTGGCCCGCGTGGAACCACGGGGCGGCCCGTCGCCACAGCAACGCGCAGGAGCCCGAGGGGTCAGCGGAGATGACCCGTTTTGGGTCCCGCTGCTGAATCTTCAACGTGATTCGGGCCGCGGCAGAGGTCATCTATCATCCGGTCTCCAGGCAGTGAGCACCGCGATGAGGTCCGCCGCTGAATTATGCATGGGGCCTGGCTGAGGACGGCTGCCGTTACACCCACACGACCACTCTGGCTCGAGGGCGACCGGAAGAGAGCCCGGGGGTGGGGGGACGCAGCACGGAGCGGCGCATGTCATGGCATGTAGCGCTGTGGCAGAGATACATGACTGATGCACGCGTCTGGAAACAGACAGGCAGGTGCAGGGCCAAACGCGCAGCGGCGCTGACAGCATGCAGATGGGGAAAGAAAAACAAAAATAGAAAAGAGCTGTTGACACATCTATCGTCACCATGCAGAAATTTCTCTCTGACAGATGGCGCTGAACGTGACCTACGATTGGACGGCAGGTGTTTTTTAAATTTTCCACTCCAGCGTATCGCCACTTTGACAGCTTGTGAGCACAGTGCGGGGGGCAGCTCTGTGCAGGTGTCTTAACTACAGAAAGGCAGCGGGAGAAACATCAAGTCCAACTCTGGCGGCAGTTTTTAACCATTATTCTTCCAGGGATGTGTTGCTGAGCAAGCGGTTCTCGGGAAACAGCCCTTTTTATAGCCATAAAGTGGCGCTCATTTCAGCCTGATGGTTGTCTGGTGCAGCCACAGCCTTCTACAGACCGACACCCAGCACACTTTTCTTTTCATTTTCTCAGCCGCTCCGTCCGTTCCCTCCTGCGACCTTTCAGCCTCTTGCCTAGTTCCCAGGGGATGGATCACACTCGAACGGGGAATACAGGGTTGACATGTTTCAAACAGACACACCAAAGACACTTCATGGTGGATCCAACAAAACAAACAAAAGAAAAAAAAACCCAAAATACTAATTATAATGCATTTATTCTGAAAAAACGCCACAACAAGGGAAAACAACACATATATTTCAGGAAGAATGATTGTAACCTGAAATGTTTGCCCCCCTGTTTCCTGCCTGTTCCGATAAAAAAACATTATAGTTACATTTGTGTGAAATTTTTCCATCCGGGTGTTTCATATGCATGTGTGCATGTATGTTCCTGAAGTTGTGTGTGTGTGTGTGTGTGTGTTTCATATGCACACGCACGCACACACACACACACACACACACACACACACAACTTCAGGAACATACAGGAGCGTGGTGAATATTGCATGAGCTGCTGTTTACTTCACAGCCTTTCTGAGCTGAGTGTGCAGGAGTCCATTAACTGGGGCTAAATGGCAGACAGCGAGAGAGCCTGGCGTGGGGACAAGCGCGGGGAAAGAGACGACAACAGACAGACGGCGAGCCGGGAGACTAAAGGGCACGACGCACAAAGCGACCGCGGCCGGTTTTAATGCGTATGCGCAGAAAAGCCCGTGGCGAACACTGAGCGCACGAAGGTCACGTCATCGGAGTTGTTTACGGTGAAATGGTCCTGTAACATCCCGAGGGGGAGTTTAGGTCCTGCGATTACACACAAATTACACGTGGTGTGCTTTCAAAGGTGGATTCTGATACTCTGCTCAGATGCCCCGGGTTCACTTCACGTCAGTTGAGTTTTATTAAACTGATTAATTGCAAAATTCGCGAGGCAATTTGCACCGTTAAAATACAACATCCACTCAGGCAGGTCCAGCATTATTAACTCATCCTGTTGATGTGGTTCTTGTTATTTTAGTTTATATTGTGCTCACATGATGCACATTGCTAAATGTTGAATAATCAAATTAATACAGTTAAGTCAGGTAAGGGGGGGGCGGTGTCACTGAACATGTTGATTCGGCCATGCAGGTAAAGTAAATCAAGATCTGCTGACAACGTCGGCCGGCCAGTGTCACAGCTAAACTGTGACGGAGACTAAATTTGGACAGGGTCACCACAGAGCGTGGAAATCAAATCAAACAAAGAGAGTTCCAAGAGAGCGCCAACTTTCTGAGCGGCTCCTCCACCTGGGCACCGAAGTCGGTCCACCTCGTCGCAAACTTTGGGATTAAGTCTGGCACAAGTGGCTAAAGGTCTGAAAGAAGCTGCAGCCCGCTGCAGCTTGGCATTCAGTATCAGAGCTGAGCACACAGCCTCTCCTTCAAGGTTATCTCTGTGGAGAATTCGCTGACAGCAGGATGCACACGCGCACGGTGACACCAAGACAGGCACACACAGCCACCTCTCTGGCTCGGTGCGTGTTTGTGGGGGTGGTGGAGGCTTGTTTGTGCTGGCGGTTTATGCAAAAAAAACCTTTTAATTGGGGCAGAGGAACATGCAAAGCGTTCCACCTTAATTATGTTTTATGTCCAAAATAAAAAGGTGGACCCTGGCCGGGGGCCCCACCTGCCAACTCCATCTCCTGACGAGTGAAGGTGGATCTCGGGGTTTAGACGTGGTCAAGGGCGGCATTGTAAATTCACCGTGTCAGTGAGGGTGATGAACTGGCTCTGCGACGGCCCGTGTGTGTGTGTGACAGAGAGAGAGAGGGAAAAGAGCAAGAGTCAGTGCCACTCAAAGCAGCTGCATGTGCCTGCAGCAGAAAGGACATCAAGTGAGTGTGTGTGTGTGTGTGTGTGTGTGTGTGTGTGTGTTTGTGTGGGAAAGTGAGGGTGCAGATAAATGGTGGAACTAAGCATCATTACAAATTAATCATCTACTCTGACCCCTCATTATTTGTGAGGAACAGAAAAGGGGAAGCTCAAGGTCTGTGTTGTCCACGCAGCTCCAGCCACTGTACGCTGCCACCACTCACACAGACACACACAGACACGCACACACTTCCTGTCTGTTCCAGTTTCTGTTCCTCGTAATGAGTCCCGATGACAGCTGACCTTTCACGGCCCGGGGTGCCAGGGACGAGCTCGAGAGGTGGGGGCTGAAGGGCCCCATGGTGACCCCATACAGAGGGTGCCAACCTACATTCAGTCACTTTAAAGCAGCCTAATGAGAGACTGAATACACAAGAGAAAAGAGAGAGAGGAAGGAAAATAGAAGAAAATCAGTGGCGAGAGAGGAATGAAGAGGATGGGGGGCAGCTACTGTTACACGGTGCTAAATTGTGTGATTTTTATCATCTGAATATGTGGCGACGCATAATGTGATACGCCGGGATCCGCTGAATATGGATTTTGCTCAGATTACAATCAGACCTTTGAAACAAGACTTGGCTCACGCTGTGATTACATTTCTGTGTAATGTGGCTGCAGTCCACCATGAGCCACACATCAAAAAAGAGGGGGGGTTTAGTGTATAATGTATTTCTGAAAGTAGTACTTTCTGTCAATATGCCCAACGGGAGGCTCAATAAGCATTTCCAGGTGAGATGTAGATGAGCCAATGGAACGCTCTTTGTGATCAGGTGTCTGAACCATAACTGAACACAGTTCACGGGCAGAAGAGTAAAAGGCAGAACATCAGAAGTGGCACCGCGGTGAGAACAGACGGAGAGGGAAAGCGTCCAAGGTTGACGCCAGCCGCCGAGGAAAAATTGTCCCGATCTCCGATCGCAGTTTCCCAATAAGAGCCGAGATTGATGAGAACGGCGGGGGCCAGGCGGTCTCTCGTGCAAAGAGTTACGTTTCCAACGCAATAAGCGCCGCACCGGCAACAGAATTTATCGTGCGGTTAACTGCCATCACGACCCGGGCTCGGGGCAGAAGTGCCCTCTGCGAGGCCGCGGCTCCGATGATAAGGCGACGACTGTGGATGAGGAAAAGATGGAGGGGAAAGCCGTGGCAGCGGCAGAGGAGGAAAAAGTAAACAGCGCAAGAATGCCCAGACAGAACACCGACCGAGGGAGAAAAATGGTCATAGCGGAAGAAAGATGGGAAAAATAAAAAAAAAGCTGTGTGCTCAGAGAAGTGGGAGCCAGGGAGGTGGTAATCGGAAGAAAGATGGCGGCTATAGACAGGGAGACGGTGGGGGGGTGGAGAGCGTTCCCCGGAGGGGCCGGAGTCCTGACTAATACAGAGAAGGAGTTCTATAAACAGCAGTAACGCACCACTCCCACCGATTCATCGCTCTCTGCTACATTACCTCCGTTCTCTCGTCTCCGGCCCTCGGCTCCTTTGCTCCGTGACCTTAAATCCCCACGCTGCGAAAAAACACGTCAGCACACAACGAGTGACAGATTTATTTATCCTCCATTCTGCCTTAAAATCCTGCCAGAAATCTGACGTGTTCAAACAACTGCCTCCCTCTTGAAATAAAGCACCACTTTGTATATACGCATCTATATCCAGTCACTTCATTAGGCACACTCTGACAATCTAATGTGATCCAACAGAAAAGAAGGTTGAGTCTTGATTCACAATGTCAGAGAGATAAAGAGGGCATGGAGTGACCCTGGATTAATCTGCTTTGGCGACGCTGCAGATGCTGGAAAGGGCCTCGCGGTTCATCATCAGGATGTCTGCTCGGAGCAGTCTCTCCGCTTCGCCCTCATGTTCGCTCCTCCCTTCGAGTTTGCTCCAGTTTTATCTTCAACACTCCAAAGACACGCGTGCGAAACCTTGAAAATCGCCGCCGGCTGCGTGTGTCGGCCCTGGGATGGACCAGGCGACCGGCATGAATAAATGTTAGAGTGAACTGAAAAATTAATAATTGAGGAGTGGAGGCGGGCGCCTTTGTGGCCGCGCTCCTGCCCGACGTCCTCCTCTCAACTCTCCGCTCGGTTCCCTGTCGCTTCCTTCTGGTCGCCGGCTTCCCTTTAACTCCATTTCCTCTTCCTCATCTTTACAGATTTTTTTTTTGGTTAAAGCCTGACATTTAGACCCGAACCTGCTGGGACATGCCTGGAACAGAGTTGGGTAAGCTTGCACTGAATTTTCTCATTTAATCTCTTTGCTTTGGGTGAGGTTGACATCAGTCAAAACACGCCTCCCCTCACGTAACAAAGAGAATTAGGACTGTTGAGATTCACGGGGTTTGGATCTAAACAGGTTTGGTTGCAGACAGACAGGTTTCACTGGAGTCTGTGACACAGTTTGTAAGATCTACCCCTCACTGTCCTATTTCCTCCATCTTTCTTTGAAGAGCCCCCCGCCCGCCTGCGTGCGTCACCGTATTGACAGAACTCCGTGCCCCCCACCCCCGTCAGGTTGTGTTTTCTGCTTGAGGGTCCGCTCTCCTTCGTCTGCCTGACTTCCCCTCCGTCTCTTCCACTCCGGCTCCACGTCTGGCACTGGACGTCTGCTCGGCCAATCGGTTTCCGCTCGGATGCCCCTTCCACTCAATGTGACCCGCGCGAGGCGCTTGTCGTTAATGCGTTGGTCGCGTAACAGTTCCCCGCGTACGCCGGATGCAGAGGCAGCAGCGCCGCGACACCCGGCACGGTTACGTTTGGTGCTGTAGGAAAAACAATGCTGTCGTCGGAGTGAAGCGTTTCTGCTTTGCTGGAGCGACCACGAACACCACGATCATGTTTGCCACATTCAGCCTTGACTTGCTTGACTCGGATATGCTGTCGGTCGGTAGATTAATGAAACTGACAATTACAGGCTACAGTGCAAACATTCCCTCTGTGGCTTTTCGTGACCAGAGGCTTTTTTTAAGTGTGGTCACTCTGGCTTGGCCCTAAATGGTTCAACTCTCTATTCCCCGGGAGTACAATAAAAAAAGACAAACACAAAAAAACCCTCACCTCCAGGACGTGAAGTTTCCTAAATGCGATTAAGGAGAAACACCGACACACCTTCTTCCCTGACCCCCTATTAGTGGAGCCCGAGAAAACAGCCTCCTCTCCGCTCGCCCTGCCACTAAGCAGGACCTGTTGCTCAAATCACATTAACTCACAGCAGATGGGAAAGAAAAAGAAAAAACAAAACTCAATACACGACACGCGGAGCAAGCGCTAACGTGGAGCTGATGCAATCACACGTACAAACCCGATCCCCACGTTCTGGAGAACAAACGGAGGAATGAAAAATAGCAGGCGCCGCTGCAAATGGGAGAGCGGCGCTTCTTTCCAGTCCCTCCTTTCCGTCCAGCGCCGGCACCGCCGAGGCCTTATTAGTACGTGGCGCAGACGGAACGGGAGTTTACACAACGTGACTTTGTGAAAGCTCAAAGTGAAGTGGAGAGACTAAACACTTCAACTGCTGGCGGAACATTGCGATCCAACTGGGAGCAGCTGCATCCTTGTTCCAATAACACCCCGCCCCGCCCTGAGCGAGGATCAGTCGAGAGACAACCAGTGGGGGGGGTGGCTCTGTCGCTGACCTTCACCGGGCGTTACGACTACGACGGCAGTGTTACACACATGTAATGTTACAGGTGCGTCGGCGCTGAAGCTGGTCTAGACAGGGAAGTCCATCGATCTCCCTTCCTTCCTATGTCTGTTCCTTCCCTCCTTTGTTGCTTATTCTGTCCCCCCCCCAAACTTGCTCGCAGCTCCTATTCTCCGAGTGTGTAACCAGCCCCTCTGCACAGCTGTCATGTGTCTAGTGAGAGCGGTGAGAGTGACACTCATTGTTTGGAGATTGAATATGCATTTCTCCCTCCAGGACTGACGCGTGCCAAATGAAGGACGTTCCCCTGATTGATGGCGTCTATTTTAATAGAGCGCTCTCTGTTCCTCCGCTCTTGTACCGACTTTCTCTCTCGGTCTTGCTGTGCTGACCTTTGACGGGCCCAGAACAGGAATCCAAAACTGGGTAAGCGGAGGGAGGCGAGGCTGAACGCTGAATCCGCAGTTATTGGAAATCTACTTATAGTTCTCTCAACTTTCCATTAGCTGGGGGATTCAGTCTATTGTAGCACAAATTATGTATGGGTACAGGGGCTGGGGAGGAGGAGGAGGAGGAGGAGGGCACTACTGTGCACCAAGGTTAGATCACAAACATAATCAATAATGCACTGCCTATTGTGTTTTCGTTGCCGCAGTCGGCTGAAGCGAACGCCAGCCCGAGCCGGCCCACAAGAAAGATGGGCCTTCTCAAAGGCAACGACAGCAGAAACGGAGAGGAAGAGGTGAAGAAGGGATGATGGCCTGAGCAGATGAGAGGGAACGGGGGCGGACTTGGCAGGAGAACGAGGCACGGAGGGAGCGCCCGGCTGCCGCTGCTGCAGATGTTGTTTGTGAGTCTTCGCATGGTGTTGCAGTGGATCCACAATCTGCCAGGAGGGCTGGAGAGTGTGGGCCTGCGCCGAGGCACTCGATGGTAAAATAACGACAGAAACGCCGCCGTCTCTCCCCGCGCGCTCACACTCGGATAAACACTTCATTTCATACGGGCTGCCCGCGCTCGTCTTCGCGCTCCTTTCCCAGCGCCCTCCTGCCAAGGCTATTGGCTACTTCCCTGACGCAACCTGTCGATACCAGCCAAGCCGAGCGACGAAATGCTTCCTCGGCGGCTAATCCGCCCCTCAGGCAGTAGCAGCGGCGGCGGCTCCATCTTCAACTCTGCAAACCAAAACTCCGGCTGCATAAAAAAAAAAAAAGAACAGCATCTGAGGCCTTCCAGATTTTGCCCCTCATACTGATCATTGTTTACGAGCCCTCGGAGTGCATTAAAATGCATATTACGACCCGCACCACACATTTATTACTGCATGACACACACAGGGGTTAGACCCATTTCTTTTCCTGGTGGTCGTGCAACGGGCACGCTGACAAACCCGGTCGCTGCCGCCATATTGCCTTGTAATGCAGATGGCCGGCGTGTCTGCCTCTGAATTATTGATCTGCTCGTGTGAAATGTAAACACAATGAGCAGACACGATAATGCCTCCCCGTCGCAGCACACAGGATATGAGCGCGTGTGTGTATAGATCCGTTATCGCAGACAAACCAAGGACCATCTGGAAACCAGTGAAAACATTGAGCGCGTGGAAACAAGTCGACTGTGAAATGCGTTTGCAAATTTGAGGGGGAGGGGCTGTTTTTTGTTTTATTTTGCATCTGCAGATAAAAGCGGCTGCGCTCTGATTGTGTTTGAAGATCCTCATCTATTACAAACTTCTCCAATCCAAACAGCATGGATATTCTGATCACACGTGGTCCGGGCCAACGCCAACCTGCCAGGCCCCGTTTTGCACAAAGTGCGCATCAATCTTCTCGGCGGCCATTGATCAAATGCCAGCGCCGCGAACGGGAAGGGTTCTAGCTGGATTCCATTGGCTCGTGTGTGTGTCAGTAATGGTCTAGTCTGGTCTCAGCCTGTCCGGAGGTTGAAACAACCTCCTCCTTCCCTCCCTCCCTCCCCGCGCTCCCGTCTTGCCTCCTCAGCCTGTCGAATCCGATCCTCCCAGCGCCGTCCTCTGCGGCGTCTGCCTCTGTTCCCCTTCCTGTCGGTGAGCGGAGGGCCAGCGGAGGATAACGGGCTGCCAGCGCCTTGGCCCGGTTGCCTGGCTCCCCACCGCCTAGTCATTACTGCTGGCTAACAAGCAGAGAGCGAAGGACGTCTGCGGCTGCTCTTCCCCTTAACTAACAAAGAGAGAGACCTCACGGGTAACTGTGGCAGCAGCACAGAGGCACCGGCTCCTGCTGGACCCATAATGGCGCTTTCTCATTATACGCTGTCTACTGGGGGGGCAGAAAAAAGATGTACAAGCTGGGCTACAGGTCCTTTCAACTAGGCATCGTGGGACTACAGGGGGAGAAAGGAGGGAACATTATGTACGCCACCCGTCACTGCCTTCGAGTTATCCTATGTGATGTGTGCGCACGTGTCCCGCATCATCCACGTGTGCGCTCGGCGGGATGTTTACACCGTAATGTCATCTTATATTTTTGTTGGTGCCAGGGACGTCAGAAGATCTCCTCTGAGTTGGGTGTGTGGGGGTGTGTGTGTGTGTGTGTGTGTGTGTGTGGGGTAATGAGTTGGACTTGATTTGATTCAAGTTGCTCTCTCAAGAGCCCGCAGGGGAGGGGGGCACGGCAAGACCTGACTCCAGCCTACTCGAGCGGGCACGGCTGAAAGTGTTCCACGGGTGCACATGTTCAATACGTATCATCACAAACACACACACTGTGTTTTCTGTATGGCCCACAATACATTTCCCAGCTGCTGGCAGTCCATTCCCGCGTTGGGAGAGGGAGGCGTGGGATACCTTTATTAATGACATGGAAAATACTCTTAAATCCTCAGCCCACCGCTTATTTGACAGTTATTTTCATCAGTTTTCAGCTGTGCGTCCACACCCAAGTGTGCGGTATTTTGGCAGCGTTTTTTTGTTGACATTTCATTTAGTCAGCTCAATATCTCATCTTTGCTCAGGCACAGAAGTCCCTCACTCTATTATGAGCTAATGAGACCAGTGTTGCCCGACTTGCTCGGGCAAATTTACCGGTGTTGTTCTGCTCCCCACCGATCATCATCTGCCTCGTGAAACAAACGCACCGCACAGACGGCCGCCTCCACAGCATCTCGTACAGGCTGCGGTTCAAACGCCGTGCTGAACGTACGGCCTAAGTGGCAGCTGTCTCCATACAAGAGGCGTTTATAAATTCAAATGCAACTCGGCGCAATAGTCCTGCAATATACAGTGCTTTTGTGCAGATTCTCAAACATTTTGTTGTTGACACTGTGTCGGAGCGGTGTTGACTTAGCTCTATGGTAATTTCTGAGGCTGTAGTTGGCGGTGGTGTGGCATTGGATTCCAATATGTTGTCATTATTTTCAGTACAACAGAAACACTTATTGCACTTATAAGCCTCATGCATTACAACCAACTCTGACCTCATATGAGTGGCATTTATTGCCGGGTTAATTACTGCTGGTTAACTACTGTGTTACAGTTTAACAGTTTGAGGTAATCATGTCCAAACCCCCACAACTTGCATCGTACATGCATTGTATTATGTTCCTTATAGCTTGTAAGTTTCTTTTACAGCTCTGCAGATTTAAGTCACAGATTTCCATGTAAACTGTTGCTGCTTAAGAATAAAAATACATAAAAAGGATGCTCCAATTTCCTAATAATTGAAATATTACAAACATAGAACAACACAGCAGCATTTTACTAGTCTTTACAGGAGTGATACGACTCGCAGAACTACCGAGCCAGAGGCAGTTGGTTAGAAGCTGTTTAATTACATCACTTTGCGTTAACAATAAGTATACAACATTATGCATTTGCTCTGCCACGGCGGCCATCAGAAATGTTGTAAACGGCTGCATTTATATAGCACTTTTATCCATTATCTCAAAGTGCTTCACAATGTGCCTCTTTCACCTATTCACTCACTCACTCACCCACACACACACACACACACACACACACACACACACACACACACACACACCAGAGCCATTTGGGGTTCGGTCTCTCGCCCAAGGACCCTTTGGCGCGCAGACAGGAAGAGCTGGGGATCAAACGAGCGATTAGCGGGCGACCTGCTCCATCCCCTGAGCCACATCCCTGCGCAAAACTTGCCAAATAAAGCTTAACGTCTTTGTTCTGAGATGCTGCGACACTGCGCAGAAATACCAGTTTATGGCATGATGGCAGCCAAATTACATATAAAGCCAAAATTTACTTGGGGGGCCATTAATTTACCTGGACCAGCTGCCCGGGTTCAAATCAACGCGTGCAGAAATGCAGAATCTGCAAACAGCTGTCGTTACCCTGCTCTTTCCTTCAGTGGCTCGTGCACAGATGATGCACAGCAGACACCAGTTACCTCCTCACCATCCAGCCCCCCCACCTAGACACACACACCACCCCCCACCTCCAGCACCATATGCACTCAGGTCACGCGGCTGATCTTTTGACAGGTTGCACGCCGAGGCCCGCACAGTGCAGCCGCCCCCGAGACTGGAGCTCTGACCCCTGGTAATGGGTCTCTTGGGGGTGTTGGGGGGGGGTAGCCAAGGCTATGCTGCTCTGTACAGTTGTAAACTAGCTGGCTCCTCCTCAGGGACTAACTCCCCCTTGCTGCACCCTCCCCTCACCTTCCCCACCCTGCACTGCAATGAAGCAAAGTGACGCTGTTGCCAAGGTTACTTGGGTATGGGAGGGAACTGGGGGTGAGGGGGTGGGGGGTGGGGGGGGTAAGTACGGATGAGGTGGTTTGTTATCTGCATACATGGTTGGAGGCGAGGTGAAATATAACTGTGTCCTTGTGGTATGGGAGGTGATGGGTTGATGGAGGTGTATTGTGCATCGGTGGGGGCACAGGGGAACAATAAATATGTTTCCGGGAAATTGTAAATATATAAGTATATACTGTGTGTGTGTGTGTGTGTGTGTGTGCGTGCGTGTGTGTGCATGTGAGAGAGAGTGTGCAAGTCTGAGCAGAGGTTGGTGAAGCTTAGCCGACTCTGTGGAATGTAAACTAGCCACTGCAGCAGTCATGCCTGGCCTCAGTCAGACGCTGCCCCACTGGGGATCCAGCATGTTGTTTGATACGCCCACCCACCACCCCCCAGCTCCACCCTCCTTCCAAACAGCCCAGCATCCAGCACAAAGTGCGAGACATCCCCGTTGAACTGCCCTGCCTGGCGCCCACCACGCCTTCCGGTTGCCAAGGTGATCATGCGGCCGCCTCGTCTCCGTTCCCAAGCGCGTGCAGATAAGTTGAGTTTGAACAAAGAGCGGGCAGTCACTTACTGGAGATTATCGCTGCGCGCTGTTTGAAACCTGAGCCGCACACATCTGTGGCTCAGGTTGCTATCTCACCAGATGACGGCCCGAGGGAAGGTTCAGCGCTTAAACCTAATCTGATGACAAATGATTCGATTAGCTCGGCCACTGATTAACCTCTTCCTGTGAATTGTGCACCTATAGCTGAGCCAGTCTCACCCACCCCCCACCCCCCACTTGATGTGGCTCAGCAAATGTCAGTGTTGGCTGCATGTGTCAGCGGCTTGATGCATTGTGTTTGTGTGTAACCGCGGCTCGGCTGCACCCACGGCTCACCAGCCATCTGCAGCCCACTGAGGGACACATGATGATGATGATGGCTGAGTCACCCATTAGCCCAAATTAGAGCCATCCTTCCACCATTCAAGACAGGGCCTGAGGCAATGCCACGCAGTCAAAGCCATTACGGAAAACACGCGCTAAACTGATTTTGCTCTGCAAATACCATTAGCTGGTGCCCCGAGATTATAAATATCCAAACTCCCAATCTGAGGGGGAAAATGGGCCGGGATGGGGAACCGTGTTAAGAAAATCCTGCATCAATGTCATGGACTTCTTCACTGTTTGCTAGAGGGCAGAGAGATGCGGGTAATGGCTACGACAAGCTAGAGAAGATAAAACAATGACAAACAGTGGCGGGGGGGGCAACACGGACAGCTCCGCTCACTGCTGGGGGAGGAAGATGTCGTGCGAAGACAGAAAAAGATTACAGCGTTGTGCTCAGCACAGACCCTCCTCATGCAAATTAGTCAAAATAGGTAATAGCACAGCAGCTTTATATCACCAAAAAAATCTATCAATCAGTCATCACTATTAGAAGTGAAAGAAAAAAAAAGATCTGAGTTCAGAGCTTGAAATAAGAGCTCTCTAAAATGGCTCCAATAATGGCGGGCCATGCTGTTCAAATGGCCTTGCTTTGGTAAACAACTGTCCTGCATGTGGGCCAATTTGTCAAAACAACATCGCCACTTCAGGCCCGGGGAAATTGCCATTTTGTCCATACAACCCATTTCGATCCACTGGCGTTTCCGTTTTCGCCACGAACACGCCCCCGACAACCCGCCCGCCTCTCCCACCGTCTCCTTTACTTGAGGGTTCCTGTCGAATGCCAACAACTGTTGCCTAGCAACTAAATATTCACCCTGCAGAAATCCACTAGATTATTATTTCTTTCCAAGTTTCAGATTTCTGAGAGGTGTGGGGGGGGTATCTTTGTGATTTCAAGTTCACAAATCTCAGTGGTGCACGAGCAGTGGTATCCACACACACACACACACACACTCACACACTCACACTCACACTCACACAGAGTCCATGGGCATTTCAGGGCGGATATGTGAATTGCACATTGTTCGTAACCACTGAAACCGACTGAATGTGCCCACATTACAGACGAGATGCTGTGCGCGTGCTCACGTTAACACAACATCAATTATAAAGAGGTTTTGGGCTTGTGAGAAGCACAAGGCGGACTGCACCGAGGCAGCGCTGCGCACACACACACACACACACCCCAATAATAGATGAATTTTGAAATGCGCTAGTTTGTTTCACTTTCTTCTTCCCGTTTTGTTAAAGCAGGTGCCCGAACATTTGAAGCGAGGAAGCTCTTCATTTCCAGGCCCCCACCTGGAGCTTTGCATACCGCGGCGTTCTCGCTCAAGCCGTGAGCACGTTTCGCTCTCAAACGGCAAGCGTGTGCGTGTGGTCTGAACTCTGGACTCTCAGTAATATGACTATTTATCCAAGGCAACAAAAGGCCCTCTGTAATAAATACCACTGGGTGGGGACTCGCAATGCACACAGTCAGCATTGTGCGTCGTGCCGCTTCAGAATCTGTGTGCAGCGTCTCGTACCACCGGCAGCGACGTCACCGACTGTTCCTTTAACCGCGGATGCAAAGTTAACTGCTGCACGCATGATGAAGCATGATCGTGTGTATTTGAGCTTCATACAGTCTTACAGCAATAAAACACTTTCCTTGAGGTAAAGCACTTCTTTTAAGAAACAGTAACAAAGGAGGAAGGGAGAAAAATAAACCCACAAATGATTCATTTCAGGTTAATAATTGCAAATTTGGGCACGCAAATCATCAATAATTTTCTCCAAATCTGCTGGGCTGAATGACAATGTGGCTGAATTGAAATTTGCAACAGTTGTTTGAAGCTCCTGATGTGTGTGTGTGTGTGTGTGTGTGTGTGTGTGTGTCGGGGGGGGGGGCTCTGTCGGTGCAGCAAATTCTGCAGGAGAAAGGTGGTAAATCACTCGCATCCTAGAGAATCAGCCTGCCTCTCTGTGTGCCAGTTGTGATGTACTTGATAAATCTTTTCAGAAAAAATTGATTGGACGACTTCTGTGAAAGGATTTAATGATGCACGGGAGAGTTCCGCCGCTCGCACTGGATGCATTCGCACATTTCGCCGGCGTGACTGCACGCCCCATGTGAAGTCGGGGAATAAGTGTACCAACACAGACAGCTGGAGGGGCCTGCTCTTTTTAAAAAAAAATATAATTAATGATGTTCTTCTGAGACCTAAATGAGTCTGCTTATCTGATGCAGGCTCTATGCATGGCTGCTTATTAGGATCATGCCATATTCAATCTCATGAAAAAACACAAAAAAAATGATGGGGGGGTCTTTGAGAGAGCAGGGTGGAGCTGGAAAGTGGCGCTGCAGGAGAAGGGCGTCGTGAGTTCACGTCAGGCCTCAGCAGAACCATCAGACATCCCTCTCTCTGCGTCCACCACCACTGAGGATGTCCAAAAAAAATGAGCAATTCAACATGTCCACGCCGATCTGTGGCTGCCGCCGAGGCCCACCTGCATCCGGGCGTATGCAAATAATTATCCAAATTCACACTTGGCTTAATTTGACAAGAGCGACCCGGTCCTGAACGGCTTTGGATGCAAAATGGTAATTACTCAACCAAGCTGGAATAATGAACTCGTTAGCATGCTCAGCCTCCTGGAATTCATTACCCCCCGCTCGACGCCGCGCTCCTGATGGAGCAAAAAACCCGATCTGTTTTCATGGCGGTGCGCTCGGGGGGGAGGGGGAGTGCGCGCTCCGAGTCGGTGGCGACATGTCCGGCAGACAGCAGACGCGCCCGTTCCTCCAACGAGACCGATTGGTCTCGTCCCCCTGCTTCCTGCCATCTCATGTGATCACGGGCTCTTCGGTGGAAAAGCGTGATCCGTGCAAATTGGAGGGAGGCAGAGTGTGTGTGTGTGTGTGTGTGTGTTGGGGGGTGGAACTGGTGCGTCTCACCACATCCTTTGAAGGAATGCAAGTGCATGACAGTTTCAAACCAGAAAACAGGAGCGGAGATGAAGGCCGTTCAAAACAACGGCGCTGATCACACAACTGAAAATCTTTTCTTTTTCACTACAGACGGGGGAACCACCACAGATAAGTGTTCCCCAAGGAATATCACACATGCCTAAAGGGAGAAATTCAGCATAATTTCAGGGTTTGCTCACATTTAACAATTTTGTGTAAATAATGAATTTAGATTACAACCTTTCCAGGCATGCACCGTGATTTACTTTTTTTTTTTTTTTTAGAAAACAACCTCATTGCTGCGAAATTCAAAAAACAAAACAACATTACAGATTTTGAACTTTTGTAAAACTGATCAGATTGCACATTTGTAGAGAAACTTCAGCTTCTGTGACATTAATGAGCCAATGTGAGAACAATGGAAAGACAGGAGGTTCTTTGCTTACAAAGACAACTTCTCGAGCCGTTTCTTTAAATGGGCCCACTTCATCTTGAAAGCAACAAAAACAGATCTGCTTTCATGCGCTGCAGTTTATACAGGTCGGCTTTACGTGATTACGACTTAAAATATCCACATAAGTGGCATTCCACTGTGATATTTCGGCATCGATTGATGCCAGAAAGTGAAAGAGAAAATCAGCTAAAGCCAGTAAGTAGCACACAATTCCAGCATCACATAGGAAATGTCCTTTCCATCATTTCCCCTGACTCTTATCACCTGTATCCGACAGAGGCTCACAAAGCCTCGCGTGCTCTCATTCCCTGCTTTTAACACAGTCTCGTTTTCTTGTCTTCCCCACCGGCTGGGTCGAGGACAGATCACGGGCGACGCGCCATTCGTCCTTCTCGTCTGAGGAGGAGAAGGCTGGCGGCCACTCCCGCCTGTTTGTCCTGCGTCTTTGAGCTGATCGCGCCACCAAACAGGCTTACATTGAATGCACACACTGCTGATTACACTTCAGACGGGTATTTGGGGGGTAAACATTTGAATGACAGTACAAACAGAAGCGGTGCAGTGACAGACGCCGCTCTGCGCCTTGCCAAGTCTGTCACGTGGCAGAATCTATGGATTCACGGCGGCGTTCACGCGGCAGTTCCTTCCAGAGACTGACATTTATGCAATATCGGCTCCCTCTAATGTTGGCAATTTACGACTAAACTAATTCTATTGTTGCCCTCCCTGTGACTCACGCTGAATACAAGCACCGGCTAATCGCCTGGTATCCGTAAAATTCAACGCCGCTTTCCACCGGTATAATTCGGCACCTGGAAGTGAGGGTGCTTTATTAGGGTTGAAGCAGCAGCTAAAGAGATTTCCAGGACTGAAGCGCTTAATGGAAACAGCTGGGCAGCATGCGGGTTAATGTAATGGCTCTGCATGTCGAGCAGAAGTGGTGCTAAGCTCGGGCTATCAGAGAGTCATCGACAGAGCTGCAGCTCGCCGGCCCCGCGTCTCCAGCTCTCCTTTTTTTTTCCCCAACTCCCCTCTAAGCGCCCATCAATTGAGGCAGCGGAGCCATCAGTACCCGCGCTCAGCCCGCCGGTCTCGTGGATGCTTGGATGGCTGTGTGTGCGTGCCAGGGCTTCAGTGTTTGAGGGTGCTTGCGCGTGGAGCCCCTTGACTGGACTCTACAGATGAGGATGGAGCGTTAATGAACACTGCCTGTCACAGTCCCTGTCACTCTGGGAGCGATGGCTCGGCCCAGTCGGATCTAAATGGGCTCTCCGTCGCTTTCACTCGCCCCCCACCCCCCCACCCCTCCCCGCAGCCCTGCTCCCACTGGCCGAGGAACGCCGAGATTAGCGGAGGCATCTAATCCCGGCCTCTCTGGCCCGCCTCCCTCCAGTGTTTGTTCCAGCTGCCCCGGCAGTGTTCGAGGCAAACGTGAACAAAGTGAGTCTCATCCCCGGATCAGTCTGTGATTTTGGTACTTGACACCAGCATGGTAACATGCTGAAAGTCAAACCACAACATAAACTTTTCCTCATCCTTACATCGGCTGCTTTATTGACTGCACGCCCACGCTGATACACATAGATATTTATAATTTTTTAATGAAATACTACATCATCCATCAGCGATGCTGTCATTGTCAATACCAGTAACTGGGTTAGAGCCAAAATATACAGTATGTCAATTCATTCAACACTTCCCTGAACAAAGGGTTCCCGTGCTGCACCATGATTGTAGCCTTTGTGTGTTTTCTGCCCTTTGCAAATGTCACACAAAATTCCTGGCTGCACCTTATTTTTGTGTCGCATGTTTATTTCTATGTGTTTTGGCTGAGGAGAGAAATTTTGTGCCGCAGTCTGAAACAGATCAATACTCGGGTGACGTGCTCAAGCCCACGCGGGGTTAAAATGGGAAAGCGGAGCCGCTGCATGGCTACACCGTGCAGAACGACAGCACCGCGTCGCCCTGCGTCACATCCTTCCCCTCCGCATTAGGGAGGGAGCGCTCATTATGAATATACGAGGGTACAGTAGAAGCAGGCTTTTGTCCCCACTCCCATGTTTTATTTAATGAGCCCAGGGCTGGGTTGACTTGATTTGCATGTGCTTGTTATAGAATCACACGGTGCCACCGCTCGTGCCCACACACTCCCCAATATAGGGACATTTTGATTCCATTTTTCGCTTGGCTTGTCTGTCAGTTTACGCGAGCAGAAGGACCATGACTCAATTTTCCACCAAGGAGGATGCTGGGGCTTTCATTTGTGTGCACTTTCACATCAGGGATGGCGGGCTCTGCCTTTTTTTTTTTTTCAAGCGCGTTGCGTATGTGCGCACGCGAGCGTATGCACACGTGTGATGTGAGGTGTGTCGTTTGAATGGCGTGCGCGGGGGACGTGGCGACGGCTCCCCTGTGAAGCAAAGCTTTGAAGAGAATAGTGCTGATGCGGTCCTTCTTTTCCGACAACAGCCGGAGAATACCAAGTGAGGAGACGGCTGGATGCGAAACTACATGAAAAGGCTGAAAAAAATCTGCAGCCAGCTGGAATGCATCTTTGATAACGCGGAAGAGAAAGGACATAAAACTTGCCTCCTTCCCCTTCAAATCTGCCTAATCTAGAAATGGCCCAGGTAACAAATGTGGCTCACACCAGATTTGGCAATTAATGGCCCTCGGGGCAGAAATGTGTCCCACTTTGATGATGTCAGTGCTTTGAGGAGCGAGAGACAGGTCAGCGCTCGCGTCACGGACATCAGAGGCCCTCGGCGCTGCGGCGAGATGTCAGCCCGGCTCGTGCCGTCGCCGTGTGACGAGGCCTGGACAGATGCACACGGAGGCCAAACGTGACAAGGCAAGCAGAAACGGGGGGGTATGTGTGTGATTCAACCCTGCAGTGAGGATGGAGGCAGGCAGGGAGAGACAGAAATGCAAGGAGGGTGGGGGTGGAGCACATGGCGTAGGGAAGATTGAAAGGGAGGGGAGCAGGAGAGATGATCGTGATAAGGACAACAAATGGGCTGTTTATATATACAGTACAGAGGAATTCACCAGGGGGCGAGCAGGGGAATGTATTAATAGAGAACAGCATGGAGTGAATGGAGCACGTTAATGAAAAGTGGTGCTGCCGGGCACCGGGATACAGACTGTGAATAGCCCAACCACACAGCAATAATGAATGAAAGGTGCGATGACAGGAACGGAATTAAAAAGACGAACAAGTGGCCCGCACCACAGCCGAAAAAATGGAATTCGGCAACAAGTCGAGGAGATGAAATTGTGACCAGAAGTGGCTCGGCTGAGGGTAAACCACCCCCCACACTCAAATTCCCGCAACACACACACACACACACACACACACACACACACACACACACACGCTGTCCATTCTGCTCCAGTGTAGCTGCTCTGCATCGTAGCACATGAAGAAAACAAACGCGTCTCCTGCGGAACTCCTCAAGCCGCTGCATGAATGTGAAGCAGGGAGAAACATCCTCTGCAAACTTTCACTGAATAATTTAATGGCCTCTGTTTTAAAAAATAAAAAGTCTGTTTCTTTTTTCCACCCCGTCTTCTTTCGCCAACTGATCCAAAGCAATAACGATTCAATCCGTACGGTGTTTGTGAAAGCTTTTTCATTTGCTCTTGTAAAACAAACAGTGCGTGGCGCTGCTGTTCTGCGCCGTGAAACCCCCCCCCCACCCACCCACCCCACGCATCAAGATGAGCTCTGAGATAATCACGTATTAAAATTAGCGTTGCTCCTGCCAGTTTTGATGCAAAAACCCCTTCTTCCATTTTAGCCAATCCACGAGATGATAATCAGGGCCTGGTTGTTCGTTTAAGTCATTCTTCGACCTTTTAGATTCATTGGTGTTACCCTGAAAAACTTTGTCACCAACATCATCGCTGGCTACAGTCCCAAACACCAGCCACAATCTCATGCTTTGTTCAAATATAGCCGTTTACCTCGCTCCTAAGCTGATTAAAAAAAATTAACAAAACTGCAACTGAGAGAAAAAACCACAAACGATTAAATCGCAAAATTTAGAGTCGGCCCCATCAGTGTTTGTACCCGCTCACAAAGAGGAGACCCATTTTTTCGCACAGGTTTGTTTTTCAGGTAAAAATGCCCATTAAGATGAATAAAACGGAGGTTAACGGAGCACGTGGGCTTTTTCCAGACACGAGCCCGTTACTTGTGTTTCCGGGTGTCAGATACGCCATCAGACGCAGAGGGTGGAGGAGATGTATGGAGGCCTGTCTGAGCAAAAGGTGTGGTTCTGACACGGCGGCCATCTGGAAGGCCAGTGGGAGCGGAGGCGCTAACAGAGGGAGCAGACTGCCACCTCACACACATGCACACACGCACACGCACACGCACATACGCACACACACACACACACGCACACGCACACGCACACATACGCAAAGAGAGAGAATATTGTGGATCTTCAGAGGGGGTGTCATTTAACACAGCTCTGTAATGTCTGTCAGCCTCCCGCATTCCCACAGCCGACCGGCTTGCAGGAAAAGCAAGTTGCGAGACGGAGGGACGGCAACAGACGGAGAGGGAAAATGAAATATCACGAGCGTGTCGCATCGTATTGACAGGGGCGTCTCTAAACAGAGCCGCTGTTCCTTTGATACCAATCACATGACAGGAACCGCTTCCTGTTCACATGAAACCCTAGAACGAAATGACAAATATGATTAGAGAGGACGATAAAGTGATGCAGGTGGAAAGGGGGGGGGGGCATGGCGAGAACACAGAAAGCCAGAACATCAGATTTTTCAATTCACGGACGTGAAATGAAACACATCAGCGAAGAGGAGGTGTTCAGAAAATTCACTCCAGTCCGGCACCACCTTTTATTGAGAGCAGTAAAATTTAAGATTTATTTCAGTCAAAAGTCTAAATTTATTTCAGAGCTGTCTGAAGACAGGAGGAGGCCTTTGGGTCAGTAAAGGAAAACAAGGTCCTGAATTGCCGCCGGACACCACAGTGTGCGGGGCAGATGGGCTGGCCAACCCCCACCCCCACCCCCACCAACCTGCACAACCCCACAGCGCAAACAGACTAAATCACCAGACGTGCAGCGACAGGCTATCTGTAACATCAGCACTGGTGGCGATAAGACGCTACAATACTCATACTCAAATGTAATGTTTCTGTCTCAGAGCCGTGACTCTTCATCACACAGTCTGTCCTCTGATCTGTCCTCTCCACCTCACTTTGTCCACTGGGAGGAAATATTATTTTAAAAATTACATTAACTGAAGTTTGTAGTATGCTCACAGTCCCCTCCTGTGAGTTACTGCATTTGCTACACACTTACATTTAACTGGTTGATCCACTTGATTGAATAGTCAGATTTTAAGATTTATATTTGCCTCTATTAAATATAAAAAGTCCATTTTCCATTTCCAGGTTCAATTCTGGGTTTTTGTCCATTCCTGTAGTCAGCTTTTTTCCAAATTAATCATTTTAAGGCAGTATTTGCTTAGCTTGTTCAATGGATATCTTCAGCTTTAAGGCCAACCAGCTCCTCATAAAGTGATTTATTCAACCACTCACGTTGCTTTTCTTTTCTGCCACAGCTGCTCTGTTTCTTTAGGTTTCAGTGTAAAAGAGATTTCTACCCGAGCTATTTCTGGTAGAGAAAAATGCAAATCGGGATTTCCACACACTTTACTATCACATAAGACAAAGTTAAGCTTGTTTTTTTTTATATATATGGAGTTTATGAAACGATGAATCATTTGACATCTATTTTCCATAGGTTCCGTTCACCTCATTGCACATTAACAAATCATGCACATCTGCAGCCAGCATGCACAAAGTTGCGCTGCATTTCTACTTCAAGCAAGTTGGACCGTGGCGTCATCAAACCGCTGCCTTGAGCCCGGTGAGAGCAGGTCCGACACAGCCTGGGTCCGCTGCTTCTCACAGCGCAGCGTAGGTCAGTGCCCGTACAAAAAACACACTAGCATGCATACAAATACGTACACGTTGAGGCCCCTCGGCTATACAACCGCTCTCTCTGCCTCCAATATAATATATGTTGTTTGTTTGCTGGATCTGCGCGAGCCAGGAGCATTACCAGGACGCAGCCAAGCATGGCCGGCACTGGACACACACTCTGTCAACAGCAGTAAGCAAGCAAGCAGTGTGCTGCACTGCCAGAAATATGGATCAACAAATCTATACCTCTCACACATTGGGAGGGTGAGGGTGAGGAAGGAGGGGGGAGGGGGGTATCTAGCTACAGTATATGATAGGATTTGATAAACAGCAGGGGTCAGGAGGCAGGTCAGCACTCCATTAAGTTATTCTGACAGTACTGATCCATTGCATACAATACTGGGACGAGGCACTGGGCGTCACCTACGAGGAATGGGGGGGCTGGTAGGAAGCATAAAACAAACAGAGATGGTTCTTTACTGCAGGAGACGAGAGGAGATAAGTCGGCTTTATCGGAGTGCAACAAGGAACCGGGAGGAGAAAGCCACTGAGTGGGCAGGAGAAGGGGCGGGCAATATGGAGCGGGCGGGGCTGATGTAAAGTGGCCTTATGAATCATGTAGCGCTCCATTAAAAGAAAATGACACAATAATACCCTTTGACTCAGTGTAAGCTTGTAATACGTGTGTGTGGATTCAGTACCGTGCAACCGAGGGCGATTGGACAGCGGAGGGAAAAATGGACGGAGAGTTAATATTCTGCTCTTCACTGTACATAATGGTCGTCAGCTCAGTGGGGGGAGTTAGGGATTCAATCTGGGGAACTAAGACCTTTGTTTTAATTAACAGTTCAATTATCAGGCAGCTAATGGCTTGGTAAATGTAATGGGTTAGTAACTCAGCAAGCGAGATCAATCATCTGATTGTCATTTTGTGGAGCCATAGAAAGTTCCTGCAACGCACGACTGCACGTACATCCGCAATGTGTGTGTGTGTGTGTGTGTGTGTGTGTGTGTGTGTGTGTGTGTGTGTGTGTGCACGCGCATGGCCTTCCTGAGATGGGCTTCCCACTCAGGTTCCCACTGACCTCGTATCAGCTCTTAGCTGCACATATGGGGAGGTTATTTTCTGTAAGCTGCCAATCTTGATGTTTGGCAGTCTTGGCAGTGTTCACAAAAGAGCTGGTGGCTGCTTGTCGAGTGTAGGTCAACTGCTTGAAAAAAAGAGGGAATACACAAAGAAAACTATGTAGGGGAAAGAAATTGTAGCCTTTATATCCTAAAGGTTTCCTGCTGAAAGTTATCTTTTCAAAACAATCTTATGTACAGTGGATCTGTACAGATGAGGTATTGAAAATGTGTGTGTGTGTGTGCGGGCACGAGCCCAACGAGGCAGAAAGGGCGCCAGTAGTCTTTGAGGAAGGAGCACGTGTCCGGCATCCACCACTGTTGTGCTGGGTCAGTGTCACCTGCTCCAGCAGCCTGCCTCACACACCCCACCCCACGCAGACACACACATGGGCGGTGTGCCCGCTTGTAAACAGCCCACAACACTGGAGGCGAACACAAGTAGCCCGCAGTGTTGTTACTCCTTATTTAGAGGGAATCACATTGTCTTGTTTGCAAAATGGGGTTCAAACACGGGTCACCGAATGATCCGGAGAGTCCCTCATTTTTACATAAGAGAAATGCTATCCTGAGCCGCGGGCCACGTTGTGTCGCCGTCGCCCTGCCAAATTCTGACACTGCAAGTTAGGCTGAATTAAACAGCACTGTGTGCTGGGTTGTTAGCCTTAAACGCCACAAATTAGCCTGGAAGTAAAGCCTGGCAGACGCAAAGATGCTCAGATAAAGTCAGCCACAAGACAAAGTGTGAAACCACCGCTCCACAAAATAAGTCAACCCCCGGGACAAACACGTTGTGTGTGTGTGTGATGAGTCTGAGTGGCAAAAGCGTATAGACTCTGCTAATCGTTCAAAGGAGCTCCGTTGCAATGGTGTGGTCATCTTTGAGAGGGCCTGAAATTCCTTTTTGCACGCCTCACCACTTGTTTGCTAGGGAAGCCGAGGAGGCTTTACCACAGGAATCCTCCATGGAGATTGTTGATGTGTGCATCTCACACACACACACACACACACACACACACACACACACATATTAACTGTGCCCACCCACACATCACTGACATTTCCTTTTCGAAGCGTCTTTAAATTACCACGCGTATTAGTGAAGCGCTGCCAAGACCCCTTTTTATTATTCCTCTTAATCTTGTGTGCTTACAGGGTCAGCGTCTGCCCCCCCATCCAACCCATCCTCTCCCCTTCACTCCCCCCATCTCGCCGCTCTCGTGCCCCCCCTCCACCTCTGCCAGCAGACCCAGACAAGTGGTTGCACCCAGTCCCCCGTGGGGGCGCCCGCTACACGCCTGCCTTCTCTTCTTGCACTCGCCTCCAACCGAACCCGCTTTCTGCCAACACTGACTCACGTTTCATCAAACCAGCCAGTCGAGCCACAAAGCTACTTGTTCCTGATTTTAATTAATAATCTGGAGATTACAGTTGGGTGTATAATAGTTTATGATTCCCAATAAGGATTAAGGCATCAGTATGCTTCAGACAGACAAACTGCCTGTCGGCTCATCAGGCGGGCTCTGAAATCATCTCTCCCCCAAAAACCATTCGGAAGTCGCAATTGCAAGGACCACGTCCCGCAATTTTAATAACTTTCTGAAAATGCACATAGCAGGACCACTTCATGCAAATAAAATCAATTTGGCACAGAGGCTTGAACAAAGTAAGCAGATGTTTTTGCATTTATTTAGCAATACAAAGGTAACATTGTCACCTTCGTCCTTTTGAGAGGACCATGACGGAACCTGGGGCGTAATTCTCATTGTGCTGACCTTCAGTCGGTGGACGTGGGTAGTTAATGGTGAACTAAACTCTTTCAAGTTAAGTTGAGGAAAGCTAAAGGTTTACATTCAGTTGGGGTTCACAACACAATGGTGAGATCAAAATCTCGATTTTCTGGTTTCGCTAAGAAACATCCGATCGCAGGAAGATGGTTGGCTCGAGAACAAAAGGCAGGGGCGTGAGCGCAACGTGGGGGCCCGGTGGGCGCTAGCAGCCCATGCTTCTAATCCCAGTTAAGACAACCCCGGCAGGCGAGCCAGCACAAAGGAGCTCGGTCCAGTGTTAGTGGAATTAAAGCAAAGCTTCTCTTCTGTTGTTATGCTAATCTACAAGACAATGATTATCTGCGGGGAAACGTTGCCACGGTGCTAAACATGGCTCAAGAGTGCCTCAATTAGGGCGCCGGTGGAGAGCAAAGACCGAGCGAGGTGGATGATGCCGCCGCGCACCAAAAAGAGAGGGAGCGCATGAGGTGTTTTGTTATTTCAACCGAGTGGACGGGTCGGCGTTCAAATAGGAGGGAAAGCTTACAGAAAAGAAGCTTGACCCCGCGGCTTGACCTTGACCAGGCCGAGCCTTTCCACGCTGTAAAAAAAAAAGAGAGACTTCCCCACTCGCTGGGACAAGTGCTTTAATGGTGGACGTGTAATTAGCTCTCAAATGCAGGGGTAGGACCACTGGGTACCATTATGACTCTCAATAACACGTTCTTGACACCGTGCGTGCGGAATGATGATGAGTCAGGATGCCACGCAGGGTTGGCGATTTGCCTCATTCATCCCCCCGATGTGACATCGCAGCAGTTCAGGTGGTTGCACTTTTAGCTTTTGTTTAAACATCAAGAGTTGGAGGACAACCGTAACGCTGGATTCATCTATGATAATCCTTCATTTACTCCATGAATCAGAGTGAGCAGGCTAAGCCCTCATCGGGCGGTGAAAGCTCTTCGTCGAGTTGATGCGCCAACTCCAGTTCTTTGCTGTTGTCATAAGATCAAAGAAAAGTTAAAAAAAAGAGAGTCTCAGGGAGGTGGTTTTCGGTTTCTGGAGCGGCTCATCACACAGCGATTTTACAGATGCATATTTTGAAAGCCTGGCAGCACGGGCTGGCATCGCGCGAGCGTCTCCTCGGCCCCTGTCAAAACTGGCTCTGGGGCCACCGTGGCAGACAGACGGGACGCGTCCCGCTGGCTCGGGCCAACTCCATCCGTTCAGCCCTCTGTCTTCACTTTCCTGCTGTTTCCACGAGGAACGGCTCATCATTTGCTTGGCACGTGGTCAGTCACTCCCTCTCCCCCTCCTCGTTTCTCCCCGTCTGTCCCGCAGCTCCGGCAGAATAATGGGCCTTGGACTGCTGTGTCATCTCATTGAGTCCTATTAGGGACTCTTATATCTGACTGGCATGTTGTTACTGCTCTCCCAGACCACAGCTAAAACTGAGGGATGGGTCTGCCAAGCGGGCCCTTTCAAGTCCCCTCTGCATTTATGGCACTGGCAATAAGGAGCAGCGGGGCTGCGGTGGTACCACGATGACATGAAAAGAGGGGCAGGGGAGGAAATGACAATGTGGCTGCAAACAGCCCTGTGGCGACGCGACAGGCATGTCACATGCAAATGGTCTCGTGCTGGCTTGCCAAGGGGCTTTTCCCATAGGTGAATGCCAGCAGTGCCATTCTCACAAATGCTAAAGGAGGACATACTGATGTGGTAAGGCGGGCCTTTGAGTCTGACTGGGAGCTAAGTGTGGGCTGGGTTTTGGACAAGAGGTCCTGCAAGGTTCATAGCCTCGCCCTGCAAAAACCGGCAGAGCAAGATGTTAGTTATTATTTTTTTTAGGGATTAAGAAACAGCAACAGGAGGACAAAGACAAAGGAATTGAGATTAAAAGGTTGTTTTGTTTTTCTCTTTCTGAGGATCACAGAGGGCTCATAAAGCAGGAGAGAAGACACGACCTTACTTTCCAAACACCATGGCAATAAAAGGCCACGCCGTCCTGCCTCCCACACTCCCACACTCCCAGAATCCTGAGGCTCGGGTCCATGCTGGTTCCCCACATGTCCCCAGCTGATCTATAAATACACTCGTATTGTCCTGTATGTGGATGGTTTACTGCAAATTCTACCACTTTAAGACCTCGAGTTTTGCATTGTGCACCTGCAGGATGCATTAAGCAGCAGTTATAATACAGGAAGAGGTCTTCTTTTTTATTTTCAAAGCAACTGCTCCGCATCTGTGACATTATAGGAAATGTGGCCGCGGCCACGGGGATGAGATGTGACTAAGATAATGAGATAAATGCAGACACAGGTTTCCAACTAATTTACAGCTCCATTTACTGCCAACATGACGGTTTCTGTTACTGTTTTTTCACTTCTGCAATTATTTATTTAAGAATCGATGTGGAACTGAAAAATCAATCTGCCACTTTTTGATAGAACCCCTCCCCTCTGCAAACAATCAGGTCTATGTTGTCCTAAAGGCAATGCATGTTACTTTTCTCTAGACATGCACATTACTTATGTGTACTGCATGAACACCCTCCTTCTGCACTGTGCAAATGCTGAACATTTCATATTGATGTTGCATTATCAAAGAGGGCAATATCTATAATGCAAAGCCTGCAACATGAGATTTATAAATTCATTTTATAACTCAATCAATAACTGAAACGCTGGGAATGAGACTTTTCTGGCACACAGAACTCCTTAATGCCCAGAAAAACCATTAAGCAGCAAGAGATTGGACATCACTGAGAGGTCCGGGGGGAGATATTCTGAGTCCTCCAAAGGAGAACCTCCTGGAATTGTTTCAAGTCACTTCTATTAAGTTAATATAACTTTAAATCTTGTCTCAAAAATGCACTGCAATGACACTATGTGTCACGATAACGCTGACGCACTGTATGTCTTGTCCAGGTGTCCGTCGAGCAGGGTGGGCCGAACAGGTGTGAATTAACACTACCTTACAGAGAGAATCACAGCGTAGCCCGCTCCCAAACAACTTCATGTATACAAAACTAGACACAACAGTACTGCTGTATACAATGTAATGACCAGATGCATCGGTTATCTGGTTAAAACCCCAACCCTTCCTTGTAAAATACCACGCTGGCCCTTTGTTGATGTCCTCAATTAAATCCACCTCAGCCCTAAAGGAGTGTTGTGAGAAAAGAACTAAAAAGAATAATCCACCCTCAGATACTCTCACGCTGCTGAAAAGCATCAATATGTGATGAACAATGCACCCCAGGAGTTATTCTGCCATTGTTATAATTACTATTTTGTTGTACCCACTTTCCTTCAGCCTTCCTTGTCTAATTCGACTTTAGTTAGTGATTTCCTATATTTCCCAGAGTGCTTTTCTACAACCCCCAGAGAAAAAGGCCTGACAAGCTCAATGGAACAAGCTGTTTATTCAGCTTTGGGTTATAGACCTATATGTGGGGGGGTTCATATAAGCATCTTTAAGCTGCACTTTTGAGGCTACTTATTGACAAAATCCCCATCTCTGCCTGGTTGACTATGTATTTTCACCAGCGTGATAGTTGAACCTCATTTGATGTGTTCAAGAATAGTCTTTTTGTTTGGTTCTGAGGGGTGGACATGAAAGCTGGAGTTGTCAAACACAGGGAAAATATGACATTACTCCCTCTGCATTTGGTCACTTTGGTCGAGAGTCGGAAAAACACCATCAGGCAATGGAACGGTTCCAGACACTCGCCACTACCATTAACTCTTGACCTGCTGAATGAGGATTTTTTTTCCACATAACGAATATCTTTGAAACACCTCTTTTTAAAAAAAACTAAGGAAAGAATCAAGGATACAACTGTCTATTAGGAAGCTTATCCTTCGTATATATATATACACATACAGTGGATGTTTGTGTCTGCAGCGCCTGAATGCAGATCTTTTTTTTTTTTTTTTTTTTTTGCTGTATTCACGGTGTGACTCCTGTCTGGTTGCCACCCCGCTGTTTTTCAGAGAGCCATGCTGGGCCAGGTGACAGGATTCCTGCAACGGAAATCCAATCAGGCCAATCCTCCGCGATCGCTCACAATCGTCTCCACCACCGCCCCGCGCCGCCAGCCATCAGCAACACACACTGCACATGCCACACACACTTACAATGAACTCTTTGATAGATATGGAGATGGACACATGCACATTAACCACCTCACCTCCCGTGAACTTGGCGCAGGCAATCGCCGGGCTTAGCGCTGAGTAGCTTCCAGCGACGCAGGACTGCGCGGTGCAGCTGACCCTCCGTAGTGACCTCTCAGTGGAGGTCACAGGGATGAATTTACCCCTTGGGGATCAATAGTGGAACAGTTAAAACACCCTCCCTCCCATGGCAAACAAACCCTCCAGAGAGCAGGAGTGGCAACAGTGACATAAATAGCCCCCCTGCCTGGGAGAAAGATAATGCGGGCCCTTCATCGTGGTCCAGGTCCCTCTTTCCAGGGGCCTGGGGTTGAACCCTCTCTGGACCTGCATGGAGGTCGCACGCAGGCCACCCAGCACCGGCGGGCGCTGGATCAGATAGCGCTGGCTAAATGAAGGCCATTCAATAAGCCTCACGTGTGCGGGTAGAGGTGGAGCGGCTGCTGGGAATTTGGGCTTCCTGTTGAAAACAGAATAATATCCACAAACCCCTGCACAGAGGCGGGCCTGTCACACAACCTTTCTACCCGAGAGTGGGAAATGCACCCATTCTGTCAGACGAGCTCAAACTCTTGCTCTTTTCTATTCATATGTGCGTGTGCGCCTTCGTGGGCTTGTGCGTTTCGGTTCTGGCCGCAGAATGAATTTGGGCTATTGTCACTGTGATCATAATGGCCAGCATCTGGGTGTCTGGCTCTCTCTCTCTCTTTTTTTGCGGGGAGGAGAGTGAGGGGCGGGGAAAGAGGTGGGACATCTGACTGCATGTGCCTCAAGCTGCGCAGCTGTCCCAATTACAACCTCTCTCCTCTCTCCTAATTTCCCCTCCATAACCCATCTGCCTCTTCTACACTCCAAATCTCTGTCCCATCCATCCGTGGATTCCCAGAGTGGGTTTGTGCTCTCGGGAGTCTCCCGTGCTAGAAAGCGCCCCTTGCAGACCGAAGTGGGTTCTGATCCAGTTTTAAGTTCCATGCTGTGGGGGTACAAAAGAACCAGACTGCGCAGTGTCTCGTCAGAATTTTTAGCAGCATCCCCGAATCCCTCCAGCCCTCCGTGTCTGCTCTGATCCTGGAGGGGCTGACACGGCTGTTTGATGGGCCATGGGCACTGAACATCAGGGGATTTTGTGGGTAGGTGGGTCACAATGACTCCCTCAGCCACTTTTTACGAACAAAAAATTGTCTGTCATGACAAGGAGGGCCCCAAACTTAACTGCATTCTTCTGCAACATTCAAAGTTATGATCAAAAAACTAGACAGACTATATATATATATATATATATATACATACATAGATACATATTAATGCAATGGCACACAGGAGGTTGTGCAACAAGACGCCGTTAAGTGCCTCCTACTGAAAAAGGGTAAAAAAGAGGAAGGAGAATTTAAGTGCTGCATGTGGATGGGTACATGCCTATTTCTGGATGGCTTCAATGAAGCGAGAAGAAATGTCGTAAGACCCACTTCTCAGCTCAGGCTGCAGCAACAATAACTCCCCAAGATACAGCAAAAAGCAAGCGCACATAAGTGAGGGTGCACATCTTCTGTGATGCAAGTGCGCTGCAGGCTGGGCAGCCTCCCTGCTGGGCCAAACAGAGCCGGGGGGTAGCGCACTCTTTGAGCGGTTGTCCAGGTCAGGATCTCTGACTGGTCACAACAACAGTAAACGGGCCAGGGCGCACTCAGAGCTACCCCTCGACCCAAACCCAGCATACATTCAAACAACCCCCCTAAACCCTTCGCAGGACAGCTGTGGCCGAGGCATTAAGTGATCTAGATCCAGTTCCTGCACAAATCCAATCTGATGCCACATAGCTACCGGGCCAAGCTCCTATTGTGCCTGTCCGACTGAATTCCTTTTCAGATCTCCCCACTTCTTCCACCCTGTCTTTAGACATTCAGCTGAGTGAGACAGGTAGACAAGCAGGGAGACATTCAGACAGGCAGGCAGCAGGGCAGGCCTGCTGGGGCCTTTTCTTTTTTTCTGCTGCTGGAGAATGCTATCAGCCCGGATCAGGCTAGCCTGCTCAGACTGAGCTTCAGCAGCCTCGCAGCCCGGCCCGCTTTTCTCCATGGAAACCTGCCCCACAACTCGCCCTGTGATTGGCTCGTACGATCACTAGACAGACACTCTGTCTTACAATACAGATAATAATGGCCCTGTGGCAGGATGAGAGCTGGAGGAGAGTGATGGCACAAAGGCCTTTTTCCTACAGATTTTGCCCTTTAGAGAAGGCTGTGTTCTGCATGCTGCTTACAATAAACCAGAGACTTCCAGGTGTGTTGCTGCACATGACCTGCAGCCGGTCAGCACCACAGTCCTTACTCTGATGCACAAGGCATCGTTAAGACTCTCCATGAGGTCATTAACATCTTAAGAGGTTAATGATTATTTTCACTGGTGTTTTTAAAGGCCTGGAGGGCAGAGGAGAGATAAAACAGGCACCAAACCCTAGTCTCACATGATAAATGCCAGCAAAATGCCAACACTGGGCATACAATGATTGTTCACTGAACCATGTGCATGAACCAGCTATTGTTTAGTTTTCTTGTCTTGACAGACCAAGTCCTTCATGATAAGGCTCAGAAATGGGTGGGTGTGTAATAATTTCAATCTTTCCCTTCCTCAAAGCGGGCACAGAAAAGGCAAATCACTCCTTTTCACTGACTTCTTCTGTATTTACAGTACATTGTGTGGAATTCTGGAGCAGAAACAACCTGCACAGAGATTAACAATACCAACAAAACAATGCGACCAGATGAGCCTTCCTCTTTTGGTAGCATTGTGACTGCAGCTGGCTACGAGCGTCGCTGCACCGTTCATAGCCTCTTCACTTCAATGTTCTTTGTGTTTGTAGGAGACCTCCAAACTGGGAACATGTCTTCAAAAAGTGTTGTTTGTTTCCTCCACAGCTCTATTCAGCCTTCTCTTCTCATCCGTCTGACGTTCTCAGAAAGAGAAAGAGAACGAAAGAGAGAGAGAGAGAGAGAAACAGAATATATCTGGGACAACAGGGTGCAAAAAGGGGATGTATACACAGCACACTGAAGCCAATATCAAGCATTATACACACACTGTACACTGAGCCAAAACACTGTGATGCTTGAAATTAGAATGGCTTTTCATGCAAACAGAGGCGCTTGCTGTGCAGGTGACAGGCTGAATTGAAATGAAAAACAAATCCAACTGCTATTTTAAATAAAACTCCACTTGGCATTGGATTGCAGCACTGAACCAAACAGAGAAATGGTGCTTGCCACATGACAAATGTGCAGAGTCTTACATACAGATAAAACTACGAAATTAGTCACCCCCCCTTTTTTGCTCACCACACTGCATCTAACCTCTTTGGCAGAGCAACACTAATATGTTTAATGAACTCATTAGTAAGAAATGAAGACAGACAGTGGCATGAAGCATGGAGGGTGGAAGCACAAAGGGCAGAGAGAGGGAGGGAGGGACAGGGAGAAAATAGATCAGCTGAAGCGGGGGGGGGTACTTCTCTAGAAAGCACACTCTCCTGTATTATAGATGGGGTATCATGTGTTACAATAGGTACACTGTAGTACATGCAACATTTGTCCCGTGCAGTCAAATCAAACAGCCAGAAGCAGCACAATCTGGGAGGCATTCTGCAAAAACCTTCAAACTTGCCACGTAAATTTCAAGGCTTATTGTGAGTGTTAGCATGACTCTTTGATTTGTGCACTTAATCAAAAGTTATGCAACCTGGAATGAATAATGTTATTATTTTAGGCCGCCTCATAGAAGTGGGTCCACCCATGGCTATGCCCATTCATTCTATAAAAATGATCAAAGCAAACTGTTGCCAAAGCATGAGTCACTTTGCTATGTATAAAATAATTGCCCCCCTCCCCTTAAAGTTTAAAGCAGTTCAAATTCAAACAGGCGTCTATCAGAAGCAACACGGCCCCTTCGCCGGAATCCAAGGCGGCGCTCTCCTGCCGTGGCATAGACTGCTGTCACCACAATATATATGGCTGTTTACTTATTCATGAATGGATTAGGGCTACTAACTCAATCAATCTGCTTCCAGTTACCAAGGCTGACTTTATTAGATAACATTAATGATACATTAGTTGTCCATAGGTGTTGAGTTTCTCCCTTGTCAGCGGCTACAATTCAAATGAGAACACAATGGATATTGGCTGCAAATGGATCGAACCTGGGGATAATTATGGCACCATACAACACCAGGAGCTAATAATTTACTGTCAGACAATATGCCGTCATAGAGAGAAAGATCACATTGCGCTTCACAGAGGTGAAATGTCTTGCAATATCAGCAGTAGACATTAAGTGATATGAAATACTACGGTTGAGCAAAAAAAAGAGAAAGCCATAGTTCATCTATATCTCAAATCGATTTCATGAGAAAGCAGTAAGATATTGCTCTTATTCTCCATTGAAACTGTCATATTAAATAAGATTAAAAAGGGACTGTGCTGTTCCTTGACATGCTTTGATTTCAGCTCCTGCTCTGAGATCACGACAATATTACACCCATCCATATGCTGAGGTTTTGCAGTGAGTGCTGCACATGGTGGCACTTTGACAACACTATGAAGGCATACATCTTCCAGTGGCCCCTGCTGGGAACTGAACCTCCAGCCTCAGCCCAGCACCGGTGCCAGACTGAGTCAGTGCAGCTACACTGAACACAGGACGACAAAACACTGTCTGTGGATGTGGGAGCTGCCATCTCTATTACCATCAGCGTTGTAAAGTGTGTGTGTGTGTGTGTGTGTGTGTGTGTGTGTGTGTGTGTGTGTGTGTGTGTGTGTGTGTGTGTGTGTGTGCGAAGGAAAGGGGATGGGGAGGCACATCCTTCTGGCTATCCTGTTGTGGCAAAGATGACGGCCGAATATATTTCCTAATCGAGCATCATGAGGGTTTATTACACATTAACCACACCTCCAGATGCACTGCAAACAAACGCACGCCTCTCACAAAGCGATTCTCGGTAGGTGCTAACAACGGTGCGTTGAAGCTGAAACAAGAGCTTTGTCTGCTCGCCACACATAAAACACAATGACGGGGGGAGAATAAGCCACTTGAGGATACGCACACATGCCGAACACCACCCTGTGTCATGTGTCGTCGTTTCCACGTCGTGTGTGCGAGGGTGGAGGTCAAACACATTCTCTCTCATTCAGCGGTGTGAGCTCCCACACGCCCGCCCGCGACCAAACACAAAACAAACGCATGCTAGCTTGCGAGCTACGCGCTCCTAGCGCTGTTGACGCCTTTAGCTTTTACAGAGGGCTGCCACGGTAAACCGTTCTAACGGCCGCCCCGGTCCAGGTGACGCCGCGGTGTTTAAGCGGGTCTTCTCGGGCCAGCCACCCCGGCGGTTAACGCGCACACGCGGAGTAAAGCCAATTGTTTTTGAACACTTGCTTTCCCCAACGCGACAGAGCGGCCAGAGGAGGACGTCTGTGAGTATCAACCCGACAGCCGTCGGGAAAGTAGAGCAAAAACACCCAGATAAGCGCGCGGATATAACGGGACCCATATATTACTGCCTACCGTGACCGCTATCTGATCACCGTGTCTCCCACAGCGACGCAGTCAACAGGGCCGGGATGGAGCGGGGGAATGTTAACGGGGCTGAGCTCTGCCTCCGTAACGTTTCCACCATGCGGGAGGGTTGTTATCAGCCTACCTTGACGTGATACTCCGGCTCCGAGCGGCATCCGACCCGGAGTGGCTGCGGAGGCTGGGTCTGACGCAGGGGCAGCCCGGGGATTGTTGCTCCGGAAAATTGAGTGGAAAGAGCTGCGGCGGAAACAGGAACTGGGAGAGCGGTGGTCTCTCTGAATACGACAGTCGAGGCTGCTCTGTAGGGATCTGCTGGTTGGCCGGTGTGTCAAGGCAGACCAGAGAGGAGGGAGACTCCGCATCCTGCCGAGGTTTTTCAAAATAAAAGACAGCGTGGTCACTAAGGCCAGTAACTTGCCATGCAGCGGAATGTTTTGTGTTTATTAAAGTAACGACTTTGTCACAAATTACTGAAACGCAACACATGAAGACAGACAAGTGGGTTTCCCCTTTTTTACTGACCGCTCTGATATTTAATACAATTTATGTCTTTAACACACATTACAAATATTCATTCGCCCATACATTCTTTTCATTTATATCCACAATAAGTTCTTTCTTTCCTTTGACAAATTTGATTTCCTTCCCTAATACCCCAACATTGTAAACAGGTTGAATATATTTATGCTTTACGTAAAGCGCTTTGATGGATGGTGACTCGTAAATACGGACAATTACGAACGTGTAGTTGAGTGTAATTTATTTTGGAGGCACAGTGGCGTGATTACCCGACTGTATCCGGCTCCCGCTGGCTGACTTGACCGCGGCTGATGCGGACCCTGGTGGGAGCTGTTGGACGGAGTGGAAGCTGCAGTGCGCGCACCAGTGTCAGGTTGTTGTACTGCAGTCGGGCTCATACACTGACAGACCCGGTGCCACCGAGGCATTGAAGGCCCCCCGCCCCCCACCCCCCCACACACACACACACACACACACACACACACACACACACACACACACACACACACACACACACACACACACACACACACACACACACACAACCATGGTTGGCACTCCGTTCGACCTTCAGACGAACACAGCACCGGTGCAGAGCAGAGCCTCTCGGCCACCTCCTGTAAAACGTAACGCCATCCGTCCCAACCAAAGTGATCGCGTTACCCGCTGTGATCATGTTACCTGAGCCGCGGAGCAACACGCTGCTCCATTACTCATCTGATACAACCTATAAGATTGCACAGTCTCTATCCACAACACAATCAGCACAGTCCAATTCCTTCTCATTTGACTGATAAGAGAAAGCAAGTAGCATTGATATCCACTGTTATATCTTATCTTGACAAACTGTGGGAACATGTCCAGACGAAGATGAAGCAAACTATCTTATTTTTCAACCAGGTGGGGATTTCCACGGCTCAGTGGCTCAGCTGAGATAGATTTATTGTTTTTCCCTCCAAATTCTGATGTTAACATTTCACATTTTTGCCTGTTGTACACACACACAAAGGAATGTTTTCAGATTCTATATGATACATCGAAAAGGACTTACTTGACCTTGTAGGGAGTTGCATCCAACCACACGTCTTGGGTTAGTTGTAATAACAGTTTGAGTGAAACTGAGCAGACTTACAGTATTTATTTATATTCACTGTGTGTGTGTGTGTGTGTGTGTGTGTGTGTGTGTGTGTGTGTGTGTGTGTGTGTGTGTGTGTGTGTGTGTGTGACTCTGGAAGGCATAAGTCTTGGTTTTTGGTGAAGTTTGGGGTTGTGGTTGGCCATGTAGTGATTATGGTCACAGCTATGGTGATGGAAAGAAGTGTGTGAGAAAGTGTTGTCACAATGACTAGTTTTAGTTCAGAAAAAGGCAGTTTTTATATTTTAAATGTCATCTCTCGAGCTTTGAGGACTACAAATAAAAATCTATTCACTTTGTGTTGGGAAAAGTGAAACCAAAAAGTCTTTGCAAGGCTTGATAGTTGTTGTAAACGCAGCATGATAAAAATCTGCCTGTGATGTTGCTGAACAAATGCTTTAGTGCCAACAACAAAAGAAAATTACGACATAAAAGTGTTGAAAACAGCAGTAAAATCATGGATACCAACCATATTTGTTTTCACTGACAATTCTCAAGAGCAAATTCACAAGTAATCTCAGAGCATAAATTGTTGTCTGCAGCATAAGTGAAGCAGATCTTGTAATCTTCTTGTCTTTTTATGAAATTTATAACTCTCATACATCTTTTTAAAAGATGATTATCTGTGTACGATAAAATAATTCTTGCAATTCTTGTACAAAACTCATCTATTTGCATTCTTGCGCACCTGAGTGGACAGGGTTTCAGACCAAGTCATCCGTCACACTGCTATAAACCTCAGCTGCCGCTGCTGCTGTGAGGGCTTCACATAATCACACTCAGCAGTCTCCCAATGAAGACCTGCTTATTCAGTAATTCACTGTCATAGTTCAGATTAGATGACATTCATTTTCATTTGAGCCGGTCAAATTTATGCAGCAGAAGTTCATTAATTTCAAACTGACTCCTGCAGTGCTTCTACATGTAGAGTAAGTACTCCCTTTTCCCTGTATTCTTAGAGGCATGTTAATGTAGTAGCTGCTCATTAGTATGCGCAAACACCCATTTTATCCATATAAACTGCTGGATTGAGACAGGGTCAAGTATGTCTCCAAGCAGATGTAGAGAAAAGCCAAGTGCGTGTGGATGGGTGCTGTGTAACAGTAAACAGGCTTTCAGGTAGCAATTTGTTGCCCTTGAACATGTAATTTACTGTACCACTCTCTGTGAACTCCTGTATTATGGATGTTTTTCACCCCCCCTCCCTTTTTCCACACTTGAGAATTAAGCTACTAAATCAAATTCATAATACCCAAAGGCTTTTCATTTGTTGTTGCTTCCACATCCATCTTTGAAAAAATATTCTGCTCGCCTCTGAGAAGTCTCACTCCTGTGGCGAGGAGCTGAATCACAATAACATGCCCCCCCCACACACACACACACACACACACATTTTTCGTCGTGCTTAGCTGGTCTGACCCCCAAAGACGATGCAGTAGCGCCATCATGTGGCACAGAGGACACAGTGCACTGTCTCTCAGAGAGGAACCATGACTCAGGAGACCCTTTAGTCTTGTTTGGTCAGCAATGTTCATTTCATATACAAGGTAATTAAAACCCTTATCTTTATATGTTAAACCTGTAACCCCCCCCACCACCACCTACCCACATCCCCACCCCCACCTTCACAGCAACAAGCACAAAACCGCTTTGTCCGTCAGCTGTGATATCATCATCAGTGCTGCTCTCAGCAAGGCGGAGGCGGCTCGATCACTCCCGACCTTTGCTGTCTTTGTCGACCTTTTCAGACTGAGCCACTGAAGCACTGAGGCAGAAGGTTTTTCTGAGGGAAAACATGTGAATTTAAACTGGAAAGCTGGAGTGTGAAAGAAACAAAACCGGCATGAGAGTCAGATGCCATATTTTGTTTGTAGGTGTCGTCTGACAATTAGACTTGACTGTCATGTCATTTTCAGGAGAAAAAAAACCCTAAGCCGTGGGCTGGGATTCAGAGGTCTGTAAGCAGGGCGTCACACTTTTCATGCCACAGAATGCTACGAAACCAACAGAGTGGAGCAGAATAATTAAAATGTAATTGGAGTATCATTAGAATATCATTACCACATTAATATTAATAACACTTGGTAAAGGAATGCATCGTTGTGGCACATTGAAAGTATTTCCAAAATATGTTCTGTGTAAGAAAACGCTTTATGAAATGTGTGTCATTTTAGTTAAGAAATATATTTAATGAACTTCCCGGTGCTGAGCTTCGATTCAGGCTGAGGAGCTCTGTGGGCAAACAGCAGTTTGGGGAGGGTAATGCCCTGTGCATTGAGAAGACATGGTCAGGGAAGCAAGATCTTGGAGTGTAGGAAATAGTTCAAGGTTGAATCCCCAGAGGAGTGTGATCCAACTCTAATCTATATGGCTCCACAAATTATTTCATTGAGGATATAACACAACCTCCATTTATATCAATGGAGACTTGCAGATAGCTCAGACAACAAAGTTTTGTTAGCCGTAAACAGTCTGACATATGCTTGTGAAGAGACACTGTATCACAGATCGAATTGATGCCCTATTTAACACGTGGAAGATATTGTTCCGGACTACTGAGGGTTGCTAATTCTCTGAAGAATTACAGACATGATGTGATGAATTGCTTTACTTCGTGCCGCACGGAGAGAAAACCCTGGCGTGGTTGTTCTCTGAAAGCACTTTCAGAGTATCTTGCCTTATGCGTCATCAGAGAAACAAAAGAACAACAGTTACTGACCTTGTATCAAGGTCAGTTCAATCAGTCTGATGTCCAAGTGTTAATCATGTTTTCTCAGTACAATGGTGCTTTAATGGTAATATTCAGTTGACTGTCAGCTGACTCTTATACGACTCCCTTACTAAAATGATCATTTCTCACATAGATTGGCCACTACAGACCACATTACTGTTGCTATGACTCCAGATGGCGAGGCCCTACTTGCATTATTTCATAAATAATATCAATAGTGAAAACAGAGAACTGGTCTGGTCTTAAGCAAAAGAACTAAATATAAATTAAGTATGCAGGGAACTGTTTCCTGGTGAGTCAGCTCTTTTTATGAATGTAAAAGAAATTTAAAACAGTGGAATAAACCTTTCAGGTGAAGGAGCCTTGTTCTGTTTGTGCTGAAATTACACTTTTAAGATTTAAGAACACTGTGAAGGCCAATTTGCTTGCACTGAAACTTCAAATTAAAAGTTAAAATGAAGTTTGGACAGAGGTCAGAACCAATAAAGCGCATTTAACCTCTAATAGCTGATGGTGTGAGTGGCACAGATAGAATTGTTTGTCTGTGGCAGAAGATTCATTATGACTTGTTTAATTGTGTAGGTAGTAAAAAGTAAAGCTTCGTTGTTAATGATGTGGACTTCGCTCAGGGTTTGATAGCAAGGACTGATGAAGTGGATGAGCATCAAGCATCAGGGAGCTCAGTCTGATGGAAACTGCATTCAGCAGGAGAAAGTTTTATTGGGAAATTATAAATGTGTGGGGAAATGCAGCTGGATGGTTTTAACACACATTTACTTGTACTGTTAAGACAATAGTTATTAATGTATTTGAATGGCAAAGTACAGTATACCACATGTTTTCCACTCAGCTCCAGGGGTGGCACTGATGCACATGCACAGAGTCACAAGCATTGAGCTTCTTCAGTTTGTTAGACAAAATTCAGATGGCGGGCTGATCAAGCTGTCATTCCACTGCCATCTGGATGGAAAGTGAATGGACACATTTTTTGTGAAAACAACAGGCAAATGAAGAAACAGACAACTACAAAGAAAGATGGTGAAAATGCACACTTTCAGCAAAAGAAAGAGGAGAGAGTTACAGATTAGCTTTACTAAAGAGGGAATCAGCCGACCATGTAAGAGCTGTTTGTTTTCAGCTGTTTGTCTCATGACATGGAGTTTGATGGACACATCTTCAAACTCCAGAACTCCAAACAGTTACAAGCAGATGCATGTTTGATTCACTGGTGTGCATTGTGCAAGGCTCTCTCCAATGTGATGTAAACCTGCAGATGATTAAATCCCATATCGACATTCCAGTGAGTGAAGCTTTGCCTTCAAAATTACAGAGCTATGTAGGGCTGGCTGCTAAATTTAATATTCCTGGATATTGATTTTTGTTGGAATTGCATCATAATATGTTTACACCATATTTTTTGTCTGTCATTGTAAAATAGTCAAACCAGTCATTAAGGTTTTGTCTGATTGGCAGCTCGCCACTGCATCTTGATATCTGAATTTGAGTATTCATTGTTTATTTGATGCACATTAAAAGAATGGTGATAAAAGATTGATGATTTCAGGTATGTCAAAGCAGATTTTGTTACTGTGCTGATGCAACTTGTGAAGGCAGCGCCTGGATCTATAATCTTTATAATCTTGAATCTATAATATATGATCTTTAACACCACTGTATACCTGCAAGCCAAACTACACAATCATGATCAAAATAAATCTACTCACATTGGTCTGGTGCTATAAAACAAATACGCAAACGTCTGGCACAATAAATATCTATGATCTATGTGACGTCGCAGATCCCCTGTCCAGTTCAAGCCCCTCTGAATCATTCAGGGTTCTCCCCATGAAATGTACAGCCTCCTTTCATACCCCAGCAAATTTTATGAGGTCAGAGCACCCATTTATTTTAATTACAACTGTAGAACAGATGTCACATAAAATATCAGGATCTGTACCAAATGCACTTCATGTGTAACAAACAGCTTTTGGATGTGGAGGCAACCTTTAGGACACTCAATATTCAGTGACATTTACCTTTAATTCATTGTCCCTTCTTGAACACTAGATGGCGCCGTTACATCACGTCTGCACAGTGTCTGTCCACCCAAACTCCTTCACAGCACTGTACTGTAAATCAAGCAGGCCACAGCAGCATCTGTAGCCTACATGTTGGTCGTTACACTTAAAGTGCATGTAGTGCTGTGAAATCCTTTGCTATATTATGTGCATTCTGTGATTCCTGCATGCTTTAATATTTCATGTCAGGTTCACCATCTCACCAGGGGATATGTAGATGCACCTGGTGGTTAAACTGACAGAGCAGGGAAAGTGACATCTTACTGCTGGTGGCATTCAGATTACAGGAGGCTTGCTAATGGTTTCCATGCTGCCAGCAGGTGTCACTGAAGTTTCTGCACGGTGGAGGAAGTAATCAGTCCCACCAAACCTCTCTGTATCAATATGAGGTATTCATATTAGTATTCTCAATTAGTCAGTCAGTCGTTTTGTCCTTAAACATGTCAGAAAATACTGTAAAACGTCCATCCCTTTTTTTTCCTCCTGGGCCAAAAACAACGTCTTCAAATTTCTCATTTTGTCCAAAACAAAACAGTGGAAAACCAAAAGTTTTTTCTGTCATAAGTTAAAGCAAAGCAGTAAGTCTTCTCCAACAGTTAATTGATTATAGAATAGGTGCAAATCAACTAATCGTTAAATTAACAAATTGTTGGTTTTGTAGTGAGCTTCAAAGTCCAGTCTGCTACTAATGTAAGGAAAACGTTTTGTAATGCAAACAAAAGTTGTTTCAGAAATATTGTGGTCATTGACAGTATTAGAGTGATACAAAAGTATTGAAAGCATGAAAATGTACCGCCTATAAGAATGAAACAAGTCCAGCAATTGATTAGTTGATGGACAGAAAATGAATTGGCAACAATTTTGATAGCTGATTTATCATTTTAACATTGTGTTTTGGCCTGTCAGAGGAGACACACTGAGCTTGATTGGATTGTAATGGGCATTTTTAAGGATTTTCTGGAAATTGGCGGACCAAATGACAAAAATTAATGGAGAATATATTAATTGATGTTGGCTCGAGTCAAAAACTCTCTTACGCCTCTGGATTAAGTGAAAAGCTCTCCAGCCTCTGTCAGACATCTCACCATTCATTCATAAGGGCCCATTAATTCTACTGACTTACAGTGAGTTCCCAGCATTTGTTCATTTCCAATACACTCTTCCCAGCATTTCCTATTCCATCGCTGCTGTGTGATTCACACCTTTATTTCTCATAAAAGCTGCCAAGTCACATGGCAGCCATTTCACCGCAGAGTAAACACTGTGAGTGGCTGCATCGCACAATACCTTGAGGTCAGTAACTTTCAGTATCTTCAACAGACTTGAGACATCTCAAGGTTTATGACATGTGATTTTAAGAGCTCTCTAATGGCAGTGAAAGTGACATCTGCTCCCAAATCGTTGTTCCTGTAGCACTTCAGGGTTGATAGCAGTGCCCGTGTTTACTGTTACAAGCTAGGTTAAATGACTCTCACGCTCCCATCTGTGGCAGTGGCTGACATTTAGGCATAATGAGGAAGTAAAGCTGCGCAACTATGAAACTCATCAGTAGCTACACTCAGTTTGAAAATGTCACTCATTTGATTGCATTGTAAAACAAGCACACAAGGTCAAGCTCCCTACCTAAGGACATTTCCAAATCAGGCACTGCAGTCAGCACTTCGACTTGCCTTGGTAGAAAATTCTTGTCACCTCTGCAAGAAAGATTGTTCTGAAGGACTGTCTCATCCTCAGCATGTCAAGAGGAGATTTAAGTTGAATCCTGGTGGTTGAGACTGTCACAAATCTGTCGGCATTAAAGAATGTGCTGAAGAGGAGCTGGCTGAGTGACTATTCTAATATTCGAGATAGTGGGTTATCTGGTCGATCTCTTGCTGTAAATGGGAAGTGCAGCGCTGGCGAATGGTTGGACAGACTGTGGTTAATGTGTGCATCATGCCTGTGTGTATTAGCGTTTACTGTACGCCTGTGCAGCTTGCAGACTGTATGAGCTAATTCCAAAGCACACACATGCAGGAAGTGGTGAGTGTGAATTTATTTTCTAGACCTTAAAAATGTTGTTTGTGTTGATTCAGTCAAAGACAGTCAGCACTGCAAACACTCTGATAGTTCCCAAGCCATTGCAAAGCACTACCACCCAGAAAAGGGTGGCACCAGGGTGGCATGAAATTTAGACCATAGTTCCTGTTGAAAATGCAAGTAAGGTTTGTCATGTGCCAAGAAAACTAGCTTGGTGAAAACATGGGTAAACCTACCGTAGGTTTCATAATAACCCCCCAAAATTGAATTTGCATTCACCACCATCAGCGTTGTGCCACACAACCATGCACTTTGATGAGAAACACTAAATGCATTTTTTGCAAGAAAACAAGAAAACTCCACAGGGCACATTTAAAGGTACCATCTGCTCTCACAGTATGAAAAGCATTATTAAAACCCCATGCTTTGACTGAAGGAACATCATTCTTAATTACCTATAGTCTACACGAGAGAAAACAGCTGTCATTCTTTAAACCTGGCAACAGCATCCATTGCACCAAACCCCTCTAACTTAGCCAAATGACCAGCTGAGCCTGAACAAACAGAAAATTAACTAAAACTTCCCGCAGAGTAAACAGAACCAAGGATAAACCCACTCACAAAGAATTCCTGCCCCCCCCCCCCAGTTCATCACACACATTCAGCGACCTTAAAACAGGCTGCACTCACACGAGAACACACATTGAACGGTGACAGAGAGGGAGACAGCCGCCAAATCGACGGCCGAGTGGCCACGTGTTTCCCTTCTCCCTGCTATCTGCCTTCCATTAGTGATAACACACCCAGAGTGACAGGCATGGATGCAACGGTGGCCATGTTTCAACCGGCAGGATTGGAGACAGGGCTCCACTCCCACCGACAGCTATGTTAAAGAGGACACAAAGCGGAATAATGATAAGCCACCCACAGGAAAGATAGAGAGGAGTTGGGCGCATTGGCAGGGAAAGCAAACATCAGGACGATATTAAAATTTTCAAAAGCAAATTGTCCAACAGTCATTTCAATGTGATTTTGGTGCCAAAATCGAAGGACCTAAAGCGTAACTTCCCAGGACAAACGAGCATCCTGAGTGAACAAACATATCTACACTCCCCCATAGCAGAACAAATTCCTGGTACCAAATCATCATGACTCAGCATGTGGTGTAAGCACACGCAAACATCAGTGGAGGGTGAGGCCGTAAAGATGTTGACGGCGACCGCCATCACGCCAGCCTCACTTTGGCAAGGGCGACTCCTCCCTCTGACTGAGCAGAGACGACACTCAATAAAACTGGACGGCAATCTCGAGCCCAAATTGAGCCATGTCCTGGCCACTGACAAGACAAATTCATTTAATGATGAGTGCATCTGGGATTTATGGGGTAACAGTGAGGTGAGCCCCATCTCTCGAGGGGCACAGTCTCTTAATTCGTGCCAAAACCACTGACTGACGCACGCTCTATGTGGCCGTCCCACACAGAGCACCTTTACGTCACTGCCTGCGCTGCTCAGTGGCGGCGATGAAGCCTGTCCCACCGCGGAGCACGACGAGAAGGCCCTGCTTTCCCCCAAAAGAGAAATAACTCTCCTCTGTCTTCACTGGCTAACTTTTCCACAGTTCACGGTATCAGAAAATTGGGGTGGGTTCACATTTACTTTTTTCCTGCTAAATTTATTCAAACATTGATTATACCCTCAGGATATGCTTTTGTCCTGGATAATGTTGTTCATGCCCCAAAAATAAACAGTTTTTTTATTCCCAAGGGAAAGGTTCCTCATCACAGCACAGCGATTTAAGAGTAGATACCTGAAACACTTGTGCCCCCCCCCCGGGGATTGCAAGATAAACCTGAGAGCTAGCAAAATGTTTAATAGGATTGGAGAGCAGAAAAAAGTATTTTACACAAAATTAGATTATTTTTTTCAGACTCTACTCTAACCTTTGCTTTTTTCTGCCTTTGTACTGAATAACTGGCCATAGCCCATCAACATACTGTATGTGACATCACAAGCAGACTTATTTTAAAGGAATAGTGCAACAGCTGCTTTCTTTCCTTGAGTTGAAATTGATTTATGGTTCTGTTGTAAGGGTTTAGAGTGCAGCCACAGCACCTGTGTGTGTTGCCTCTGAAGCTACGTCTTAGTCAGTGATGTGCACCTCCTCAAAAATAAGATTGGAAATTGCATTTGAGGAGGTGCACATCAGTGGTACCGGAACTAGTAATGTTGCTATGGTGACATGGGATGTTGTGAGCAGGCTTCATACCTCCACAGACTGACATTTCTTTGTTAGTGCACTGGTTAAACGAACCAAACTGGACATGTTAATCATTGAGCTTTACTCTGGAAACAGAAGCAAAAGCAAAAAAGGACGAGAACTACTGGCTTCGATGCTACATCTCCATCTTGACGAGGTCAAAGAGCAGAAACACACAACCAGACACTTTGACTTTGAGAAAATATGTTAATATTGAAGGTTTCATGAGGCACAGACAGGAAGACCACAGTGGGATTCTTCATTCATTACTGCAGCCCCAGCCAGACAGGGGTTGGTGTTTACAGAGAGCGGAGCATTCTTAGTCATATCGTCGCCCACCACACTCATTTCCCCCCTCAACAGCTTCACCCCACGCTGCTTTAAGGCAAAGCCTGGTGCTGTATATAAGTCATGCATAGAGCTTGTTGAAGGGGAAAGGCGCACCAGTCTGTATTCATGTTGCGGGAACATGATGAATAATTCTGAGTCGTGCATACCCACTGTTTCATTACAAACACATGATGGATTGGAGTCGTGTTGAAGGGTGAGGATGAAAGCTGCAGTTCTTTTCCGGCCCCGGCTAAGTGCAGCTCACCCTGCCTTAACTATTGTAAATGAGTTCTCGCTCACAAAGGAAGGCTGCCCCGCTGCTCGGCCTCACCGGGCCCCGCCTCGCTCTGATGGCCCCTGGACTCGCCACTCAAATTCTTTCTCTTTTTTTTCTTTTTTTTCCATTTTCCAACACGGGCCAGGAGCCAGCTGGCTTTATTGGAGTTTTTAAAAGCTATAGCCTCAAACATTCATCCTCTGTCTCAACACATTCTAGACAGTTTCCCTTTTTCTCTCTGCCTCACTTCATCTTCATTTCTTGCTCACCTCCTTCCTCTCTTTCGAAACTTCTTTCCCATTTCCCCCCGTTCTCCCCTTTTCCCCTTAATCCTTCAACTTATCCCCAGAGCTCACTCCAGTGGTTCAGTTTGGCCTAGCTTTTTCTAAACCCTTCTCATACAGACAATCAACACTGCCAACACAAATGCTAGTTTCAGCCATATTAAATTCTCCTCTTTTTCTTTCGCACCGAGGCAAAGTCCTCTGAGTATCGAGGGCCTGCTCTCATCTACTTAGATTTAATTTAGGTTTCACAAAATGATACAAACACATTCTGCTATCTGACTCATGTCGAATGAAAGAGCGGGAGACTGGAGAGACTGGCCTCAATTTTCTTCCTGTGCTTTGTTATTATTCTGCTGGCAACGCGTCCCAGGGAAAGGTTGTGGTCAGCAGCACTCTGCAGTGCTCCAACAAAATAATTACAATGGACATTTGGAGAAACTACGATCAGTGGCAGACGAGGTGCATTAGACACAGTTATCCTTTCAATTGTACTCAGGTCCCACGCGTTTGCACATTAATTAATACTTCATCCTATGGATCTCACAGCACAGAGGCAGGCGGTGTGCAGGGGAGGAGGTCCCTCTGATTTCAACGTAATTACCGCTCAAAATCTAAAGTGACATAAGGGCCCAGTTTGAGTCACAGGGCTGTGTACATGTAAACAAAAAATCTCGCCAAATGAGACAGGATCCGTTCCCAACAGAATTGCTTAGCCTTGCATTTCTATATCATTAGTGGGGAATATGTCCAAATTTCTGCACAGAGGCCTGTCATTTCCCCTTGCCTAGAGAAATGAGCACATCTGTGTGTGGGGGGATGGGGTTGGGGGTGAGGGGTGGTTGAGGCTCCCGGTGAGGCAAACAACACAGCATCTGCGTTCTTGGAGATGCACATCCGCAACGAATAGGGCCCACTTCAAAACCCCAAATGAATCCCCAGAAGACAGAGACAAATTGGAATGCCATTTGTGGGATAAATTGGGATGATGATTTGGTGGGGAATTAGTTAAATGCAAACATGAATCGAAGCTTTGCAACCAATTTGAAGCCTTATGCCATCTGTAAGTTTACACTGAGATAAATGGTTGCTGTGGCTGCGTCTCAGCTCTCCATATTATTTGTTTCATCGTGCTGTTGCACTGACACTGGGATGAGCTACTGCTGAACTGTACTTGCAGGGATAATTTAGACCTAAAATGGCCTCCATTTGTATTAGCCTGCCACTAGTTTCTATTCCTTCTGATTCAGACTTCATTAGCGTTGGTATCTTTGCTCCTTAGTATTTTATTCATCATGTCATTTTCATCATTAGCAGTAATCATCATGTTCCCCATTCCATCATTTACATCAACTCACTGGCATCCTCCTCTCCATCAGAAACAACCAATTTGTTATCATTATCATACAGCAAGAATATGGATGGTAATAAGGACTGAACGATGTATCACAGTATTTTGGGCCAAATAATGCAGATTAATCACGTAATGTTGTTTTGGGGGATTTTTCATAAGACATTTACACAAGATAACACTGAAACACCCCACTCCGAGGTAATGCATGATTTTATAGACTAATCCGAGTTAATGGCCTAGGAAAACAAGTCACCATTAGTGCAGACATGTCACTTGTAAACCTGCACAATAACTCATGTAAATGCAAGTAAGTGCTTTCAACGGGAGATGCCACATAACCCAGCATGTGCTGAAATGTAGTCGAAACGAAGGATATACTTAATCTCCAAAATCCCAGTTTAAGTATGACACCTAAAAATGGAGTGTTTTACGGCTGTAAAGATGAGAACGCTACTCCACAGTTTCAACCTGCGCACAGAGACGGTGGATGGAAACCCCAACTGTCATAAACAAGCTCAGACCCAGTTTTTTATGACTGAACAACATCTATAGTGCATAGGTTACTTTTATCTGTCAGATGGGGGTGATTGCCAACTGAGATCTACCCAAACATCAGCGAAATTATCTTCACTTTTCAGCTCTGCCATTGCTTTAATGCTGGTCGTCCCCTGAGAGCACATCACATAAATCAGACTGGCGATTAGTCTAGAGCCAAACAGGCAGCGATATTAACAGTTAATTTAACTCTATAGATGGAACAGTCTATGTATCAGGCTTCACTATGTATCATAAGACCAGACAAACACCAACGATTTAGCTGCAGTATTTCTGCATGTGACAATTGTCCGAGACATGATCTACTCAAATGACTATCTCATATTATAGCTCTGTCTAAAAAGCATTAAAAACAGCACAGAAGAAAACACGCCGCCTCTCCTCAGCTTACAGCTCATATTGGATCCCCAAATATACCAGACTGCAGAGACAGAAACCTGTACGAGCTAGACAAACATTTGGCATCTTCAAATAACTCTCATATGGACTTTTTATTATTAAAAACCTTATCTAACGTTGCTAACTTCCTCACCTTCTTCATCTACAGCCTATCTGTCATCATTATTGCATACGGCATGCCATCGTCTTCATCAGCCTCACAATGGCAATCACCATCATCATTATCATCATCATTATAAGTGCCGTAACTCCTGCTACAGCGTTAGGATTATTACATCGTCATCATCTTCATGCTCGTCATCATCAGACTATTAATATCCTGACTGCCTACAGCAGTCATTAAGCGTTGGATGTGAGGCAGCATTGCCCTGAGTATGTTAAAAATGGCTGTGCTGCTCACCTGCAATTTGATTGGACGTGATTTGTCAGCTGGCGGCCAAATGGCTGAACACCAGTCAACGTTTACATCATTGACCCCTCTGTCATTGTCTTCATCACATCATCATCATCATGACTATCACTGGGTGTGGAAGTTCATTTTAGTTTCTACTCTCTGTTTCATCACGACCTTAGAGTTAGCTTTTGAATAAGACTTAGTTTCCATTCAGTCAGCTGAAGGACAATGAATCTTTTGATAATTGATTAATCATTCAATTAATTTCATGCAAAAAATGTTCATGGTTGCTTATTTTCTTTGTCTTAAATTCTAATTTAGATACTTTTGGTTTTGTTGATCGGATAAATTATGCCAGCTCATGCTCTAGGACACTGTGAGGGGCATTCTTCATTGTTGCATGGACCTAACGATGAATCCATTAATCAAGGAAATAATTGACAGATTAATTAAGAAAGCAATCTTAGTTGTGAGCCTAATCTGATCATTTTGTTGTAATCCTCTTTGTGGCCAGGCCGAGAGTTGGGATTTTATTTTGTCCAGGTTTTAAGATCTCTCTGCCTCTGAGATTTCTGCTGAGTGACACAGTGACACCATTTTTCGAAAAGGCACACGGCTGCTAAATTTTTTAAATGTCATTTTTTTCTCCAGTGCTTCGAGCACCACAAATAAAGTTTCACTCAACTCCCCAGTTGGAGGCAGCAACTTCAAAAATGGATACGTCAAACTCCTGACAAATAAAGCCAAAACTTTCAGCACAGCCGCCGCTAGAGATAACTGAGAAGAGAAAATATTTTTTGTTTTGACCCTTCAGCACTTAAATGTTTCATTTTTCCTACATTATTACTGTCAGCATCATTGTTTGTGTTACCGTACACCATTAACTTTATTATGATCATCGCTGTGTGCTCATCAAAAGTTTTTTCATTCTCTCTACCTTCCTTCATCAGAGGTGTTGCCTTTGGTAGAAGGTGCAGGGGAAAACAATGAAATGATTTTCCTGCACCATGTAACAAGGATAGTGGTGGAAATGTCAGAGTAAATAGCCTGCAGGAGAAAGAGAACAAAACAAACAGGGGTGATAGTGAGTTTGATCTGCTATTTATGAGAGAGCGGAAAAACAAAGCCGGACTATGAAATCGATAGCTTCCTAAATCACCTAAGAGAAGGTTATAACAGAGACTCCTGGGCAGTGCTCCAGCTCAGGAAGCAACGGTTTATGGATCCGCACCCACACAGACTGTATATGCACAAACAAGGTGAGCATGTACACGCACAACCCTCAAATCCCCAAGACACACACGTGTATCTCACAAGTAAACACACACCCACATGAAAACAGAGGTGGCATGTACTTCTCTGTCTCTCGCACAATCACACACAGGCAGAAAAACTTACACACACAGTAATCCCCTCCTTTCTGCTGCACTTGCACACACACACACACACACACACACAATAATCCCCTCCTTTCTGCTGCACTTGCACACACACACACACACACACACACACACCGCCTCAGTGACTATCCCTAAACAAAAACACACACATATACACACTCAACTTTCAGACAGAAAGTCTTCCCTTTATTTCTCCATTGTTTCCTCTGTCACACACTCTCTCTCTCTCACACACACACACACGTACATACAATCACATGTGCAGTTACGCTCACTTTCACGCGTGCATGATACAGGTGTGCAAAGCTGCTCACACACACACAATCATGAATTCCATTCCAACAAACATAATATCCTGCTGAGATTGATTCAGTTCAGTAAAAAAAAAAAAACTCACCTGGAAACTACATTGCACTCATATTTTGAGGTAAAAGCTATGTGCAGAAATGTGACACGGGGGAGTGTTGTAAATACACACAGTAACCTGCAGCACAGAGACACACTGAGCAAATAAAAGTGATGTATTCCAGATTTGATTGCGACTTGAGATGGACTGTTTACACATATCTCAGTTATAAATAGCTCAGCTGCTGTTTTTTGTCTCCTAAAATACTGCAGTGCTTCGACGCTGCTTGAGTGTTTGAGGAAGTGAGTTTCTGGGCAGAATGAGCACAAAGTTGATGAGGTTTTTTATTCTCTCCATTACAGAGAAATGCACTAATCATGTCGACCTGTTCCTTTGTTGTGTGTGTTTGAAGTCTGCTCATTCCAGTGTGTTTGTGTGCGTTCCTAAAAGCTTCTCTCGGACTCCGCTGAGGGTTTCGCCTCTCTGTGTTTGTTTGTTTGTTTGTTTATGCCGCTGGGCTCACCGCCGCTGCTGCCTGCTCACTCAGCATTTCACAGCCCGGTGTCATGCAGCGGTTTAAGGTGAACGCCTGGCCAGCTAAGTTTAGGCCTTTCCACCAGGGGGAAACACTGGATTCATTTTCACAGGCTCATCTGCATACATTACCATGATCAGGGATGACACGCAACCAGAGCGTGCTTCCCCGCTCCCTCAGCAGGCGGTAATTACAGCCACGGCACTGGTTCCATCCCAGAGAGACCGGACGAGAGTGACAGGTTAGAGAAGGAGAGGGGGGTGAAGTGAGGCATGAGTGACAAAGAGAAAATGACAGATGACAGGAAGTAAAAGAGACACTGTCAGAGAGAGAGAGAGAGAGAGCCATGCTGCCGGATAAACACAGGAGGAGGCAAGATGTTTGTTGAGCTGGGGAGATGCTGAGAAAAACAACAACAACAAAAAAGAGGGGCCTGCATCCAGCATAATATACTGTATGCTGTCATATCTGTGCGAGGGCCCACTGGTAAAAGTGCAACTGTGAATAGGGAAAGAGGGATGATGAAAGAAAGAAAGAAAGAGAGAGAGAGAGAGAGAGCGGAGGCCAGAGCTGTTTTCTCCTGGGCAGGAGGCAGGATGTGAATACCTAATCAATAGCCATCAGGACTCCAGAGGATTTACTGTCTTGTGCTGCAGGACCCAGACACCCCAAAGGCAAGTGGAGCGCTCAGACCAGAGCAATGGAGCATGAACGCTCTGGCACAGAGAGCAGCAGTGATACAAACGGGGCGGGGGGGCGGGGGGGTCCACAGAGGACGGAAAGGACAATCGACCTCATTTTTCTTTCTCCAATATCTGTCCCCAAACAGCGCAAGTCGATGGATGTTTTTTGGATTGCGATAGGAGCCCTGCTGAATAAAAGAAATCTTGTCACCCAGCCAGCCGCCAACCAACAACCACACCACTCAAACTCACTGCAAAATAGTTCTTTTGAAAACAATACATGATATTTTTCCTTTGCGTCACAAAATGTCTTTTCCACTTTTAATTTGAAAGTAAGTTACATTCTTACTACAACTGTTGAACCGTGACTTAAAGGTGCCCTGTGGCTTTTTTCACCATTACTGTTTTTATGTGTGGATCCCTGCTTTGTTAGAGTGGTGTACTGAATGTAAACTCAACTTTGTCTGTTTAAAGGAATACTCCACAGGATACTGTACCTTTAACCCCAAAACTACTTCTTTAGATGCATTTGGGACAGTTTCTAAATTGTGGAAACCATCCAACATATATTTACAACAGAGAGACTGATTTTGCAGAAAGCTTCAAATCTGACAACACAGAAGTGCCTGAGAATATAAAACAGATACCACGTGCCATCCAATATTGCCATTCCATGTTCATTCAATGAACATCAAGCTACATTTTGAGTCATACAACCAGTTGTCAACACTCACCAGTGACACATATGGGAATCCATCCCATCTCCAACAGCCCCTGAGAAAAGCTTCGATTAGACAAATCAAACAAAATCACCTGTACCACAGAAACTGTGCCAGTGCAAGATCTTTAAAAGGTGACAGATCCCCATTAATGCCATTTGAGAGTGGGGATTTGAATCAGTGTGAATGAATGCATCATTACCCAGGAAACACAGGCCTGTCTGCAACAGAACGTGAATTGCAGATTTGCGATGTTTCGGGACAGAGAGTTTTTCATTGTGACTCAGAATTTCATCATCATGAAGGAAAAAGCTTGTTTTAAAGTCTTCCTGTCAAAGTTTTATGTGTTAAGAGAAACTGCTGTGAGTTAAGATCAGGGAAGCCAGAAAATGGTGATCCATCACTCCCTGTGTGCATGTGGATGTTTTTAACAAAAGACAATAATGATTTGAATCATAATGCAATCTGCGTTATTACAGATACAAACAGGTACAGTCTGCAATATCTGATCAATAATGGTTCTAAATTATATATTGGCAGGATACTGGCACAAACTGATAGTAATATAGCCTTTCATTTTTAAAAGCAAAGTGAACGAAATCCAGAGTTTTATTATCAACTTCAGCAAGAAGCGGATGTTTCATCTCGAAAGTGAAAACCTACTCACTGCTGAGCAGTGATGACAAGTCAAGCTCAAATGCTAAAAGTGGAATACGGGATTTGAGGAAGGATATTATTTGGCATCAGCACTTGGATAAAGTCCATCATGAAACATTTAGACAGTCAAATACCCCCCCCCCCCAAAAAAAGTGTTATTGTTGGCGGCACAGCATGGCTACCACATGGGTGATAATTATGAATAATTAGACGCAATAATCATTTTATTTTTGGCTGTTTTGCATAAAATTGAGAGGAGAAACTGGCTCTCAATTACTCCTCGCTGCAGCATCATACATATATATTTATATACACAGAAAAATGTATGCGTGTGTGTAAGCAAATTAAACATGAGAACAGTGAGTGAGTTCATTAAGATTTCAAGCGTGATTTATGTTAACAGTTTACACTTACATCCACACACTGACAAATATGTATCACACTGCAAACATACACACATATTGACCCCCTGTGCAAACACAGACACCCATCTACAGGCACACACATACACACACACACACACACACACACGTAGCTCTCCCCAGAAGACCCCTCAGGCCATGCCAGAATGGCCTTGACGTTTATGCTGATCTAGCATGGCAACAGCAGATATTACTCTACACTCCCTCTTCATATTGTCTGTGCTTGGCCCGGCACGGTTCACTTGCTCACCGCTCCACAGCCTGGCAGCAAATAGACTGTGAACATCCAGACTGTCCATCATGGAGGGGAGTTTGACAGTCCTCTGACAGGCACGCTGAATTGATTCTTCAGGTCCGCTGTTTATTTTCGCCTGCCTTGCCAGAACGTCGCTCGACTGGGTCCGGTCTCTCGCTTGCTTGAATTCAAGGTCCAGCCACCCCATCCCCACCCCCGCCTCAACCCACCCAACCTATCCCTGTCACTGCATCGAACAACTGACACTGACAAAATAACAGGGCTGCGTGTTTCCCCTCCTCTGTTTTCCAAAGCTATTTTCAACACCATGCAACACGACAGTGTTATATGAAACGCAGCAGCTGGTGACAGTACCACAAACCGGGGCCCCTCGTTCAGATATACACATATTATGCAATGTACATATTACACTCTCATCGTTAAAATTATTACTTTCTTTCCAGTTTCATGTAGAAAGCACATTTTTATTTATATTTCCCAGGGCATGAAATATATATATATATATAAACAATATATAAACAAAGTTTTTTCCTGCTTTGCATTGATCATTGACTTCAGCAATTAATCATTTATCATAATGGTTGCAAATTTATGTTCTGTTGACTAAATGATTAATTGTTTCAGTTCTTGTTCACTGCAATCTCTGCTCCTGGTAACAAGATAATGGTGTTACAGTTCTGTTTAGGAAACTCAGAACCCTTGGCTGAGGCCAGGGATATTTTGTGGCCTTGCTTAAATATTGAAAACATCAACACTGCCTTGAAGCACAATACGCAACTTGGGAAGCAGGATGTGAGTTTCTGGTGTCGAAACCTTGTGCGCTGTACGACCCAAAATCTCACACTTTCTGGAGTAGGGAAAAAACTACCAGTGAATTTAGTTCAGGCAGTAATTGTATTTCCTTACTTTGCAAAGCAGGTTAGCGGTAGACCAATGTATTTTGCAGGAGAATACCAACTGAACATAACCTTTGACCCTTCAACCTTCAGTTCCTTCCTTTCCACACCGCAATGCCATACACATATTTAGCCTCACAAAATACAGTCAGTTAAAGTCTGGACAATTCACCAAGCATTCTGTGTCCAGCTTTTCTCCACAGTGCTAGGAATCCGTGAGTGAGGTGCAGTAATAAATCCTGTATCATAAGATAGCGGTCTCCATTCAGTCGGGCCAGTGGTCTTCAAACTAAGAAGTCAGTGCTGTGACAATATCACCCTGACCTCAGACCCATCGCACACCACCACCGAGATAAGATCATACTTCTTCATTATCTGCACCACTGTGCACGCAAGTGACATCTCGACCGTCCCTCCACGAAAAAACAAAAATATATATATACACATGAGAGACTCTTTTATGTATCACATCGCTTTAATCTTGTTAGTCTCTATTCAGCCGCTGTGACCCTGATTTATTCAGGTGGGTCCTCTGGAGGTCAAGCATTGCTATGCTAAGTGAGATCTGGCATGAGAGAGAATTTATTAACAAGCATATCCTCATTAACCGCTACAGGCCAAAATATATCATTATACTGTACTCCTTATCAAAAATGTAAACATGGAAGGCACATTTTCTCAGGGGAGGTATTACATGTGAGTTAATTACTTGAATTATTACATTTTACGTGTGTAATGACGTTTTAAAGACCAGGTGAGAAACACATGAAATATGCATTGCATGTAATAAATTTGCATGTGTTTGGTTTTCCTGTTCTTGCTGGACTACAAGTGGAAATTGGCAGCGTGGATCTGCTCTCTGTACCGCTGCCATTACTATTTTTACCCCCCCTCCGTTAAAGCTCTTTCTCCCTCTCCAGTGGTTTCTTGGGATAAGGGCTTCTTTCCCTGAGTTTGCGGCTGTTAGCATCTATATTCAAACGTCTGCAGTTGTAGACCCCACCTGTTCCCCTGCCAAAATAAACTCTTTTACTGGTAGAAATACAGAGTTGTTGTTTTTTTCCTTTTCCTACAATACCTTCCCTTTGCCATGATTTAAATAGATGTTCTTGTTAAGTACAGCAGTGAAACTTGTTTACCGAGATTGTGGAGGTCTTTCTCACTCTCCCTCTTTGTCCCGCTGGTCTGATTCTCTGTTACTGTGTTGCCAAGAACAATATTCTTTGTTTCCACCATAATACTTTCTGTCTTTCAGACTCCACCTCCATTTTCCTCCTCTTCCTCATCTCTCTTTCCATCCCTCTGGCTGCCTCCATTCATCCCCTGCCTCCTGCTCCTGGTCTCTCTCTGTTGTACAGATAAAAAAATCAAAAAACAAAGTTGGTGAGCATGATATGGTGGCAACTGTAAAAAGTTGTTGTACATTAGGTTATATAATGGTGCCTTTCAACATTTCAGCACCTCAGCTTTTGCCAGTGTATACACCGAAGTTGCACCGGCTTTTCGTACATTTAAAATCAGCTTGGTTAAAAATGTATTTCCCAGTAATTTACACTATGATTTATCATCTGAAATTGGTGTAAGTTAGTTAAAAGTTAGTAAGTTAAAGGAGACACATTGTGTTGTGTGATTTGATGGGTTGAGCGCTGGATGTGCCACCAAGGCAGAAGAAGTACACAAGCTTGTCAAGGCCAAAATCCAGGGAGAGAATGGAACCATTGGTCAAATAGGAAAATGGTGTTTCTTGATGCAGCTTGTGTATGTGTGTGTGTGTGTGTGTGTGCGCTGGTTTGTGTGGGCTAGTTGTATGTTTCGCCTTTAAGATACAAACCATTTAACTTGCAAAAGAATCCATCGAGGAACCTGTATTGAGTGTCTTTATTCCTGAGTGCGTGCTTCTGCTAAATGTCAAACAAAGGCGAAATGCCATGAAATCAATCTCACCTTGTGCAGCTTAACAGACATGCCGGTCATAAGATACTGTACACCATCATGATACAATAACTTTTTCATTTCCTGCTCCTTTTTTTCCTGGACAGAAATCATAATTAGAAATCAGCACATCCACTGCAGCCTAATCCACATAGAACACAAACACAGCAGCTCTCAACCACTTGTTTACAGCTTATATCTGCGACCTCTGACCCCTGGCTTCTGTCTCTGGCAGATCCATATGTCACCTGTCCCCACGGCAACAGCCTCTTCATCAGCGTTTGGTCACGCTCCCCAGAGGGAGAAATAAAAACACAAACACACATTGCACAAAGCTTCTATCCAGACACCTCTGCTTTCTAGATGCTCTTTGATACTAGAACACCCTCCCACTGACTTCCCCACTGGAGTAACCCCCCTCCCCAACACACACACACACACACACACACACACACTAATACCAGCGATGTTGCCATGAATATTCATCAAAGCCGAAGCCAGTGCCCAGAGGGGAGACTCATTCTGTGGACTGCAGGGATCGGCCACTTCATCCTCAGGAACAACACACTGGGTTTATTTAGCTCTAGCTGTGGTTGTTTTCCTTCCTCCCTCTGCTCTGCCTCAGCCCAACTCTGTTGATGAGGCGGCAATGTACGGAATCGTGTTTTACGTGTGGCTGCGCATGTATGCTGTCAATTTGGGTGTATTTGTTTATATGTGGCTAATGTGTGCATGGGGGCTAAACTGTATGCACGTGTATACAAGCGTCGTGGGTTTGTGTTGGTGCCTGCAGGTTGACTCTCAGGTTGAGTCTTGCGGAAGGGTGTGAAACGACCTGCACCTCACAACATCAAGTCCATCAGCACGGCAGAGTCATGTCGGGCGGCCGGCGTCTCAGTGCATGACCGTGTCCCAGCTGTCACTATGTTGGAGAGATGCAGCTGGGTCCATAAAAGCCCGTAAAAGGACAAATTGCTGCAAAAGCAATGGAGACAGACTCATAATGCAGACTGTGACAAATAAAACTGTCACGGCCATCAGCAATTTATTTTCAATTGCTGATATGAACGTTAATCAGCATCAGCCTACTCATTTAAATGTCTGTCCTCTGCTCTGTGATTCTCTTGTTTTGCTTTTATCAAGACGACAGGTGAACAATCAGGAAATGTTGATCTTGTATTAACAATGAACAGGACCAACAGCTGATTAAAACAGGAGCAAATCATAAAACAGGGCCCATTTTACTAAAATATGATAAAACATAATCATAAAATTTACATAAAAAATTGTCAGAATTAGGTTTAAAGTATGGCTTTTTCTGTTGAGGTACAGTGCAGGGTGTGATACTTATCAAATACATAATAATAATCCCACAGTTGGAGCTCAGGTTATCTTTTTTTTTTATTTGGCAACTCTCTTGCTGTTGTTGCTAGCAAGCCCGTCTTTGTGCCTCTTTAGACAAAGTTATCACTCCTCAACCCTCTTGACATCAGAGGAAGGCAAAATCTGGAAAAGTCACTCGTCTTGTGAGGAGAGGAGAATAAAAGGACCGAGCAACAAAAGGGTTTTTTGTTGTTGCTGCCCTTATCTGGCAATAATGTGGGTTCAGCAGGAACCTGCAGTAAAAAGCTGGTATTAGATGAAATAGCATCACAGGTGTCCACTCAATGGTCAAAGCTGATATTTGTGGTGCATTAACTGATTCACAGCATGCACTGTGTAACACACAAGAAAACATTCAGTCTTAAAAGTCTCTGGTAGCTTTGAGTGACACAGTAAATGAAATATTTTTTTTTTTCCAGCAAGCAAATGTAAACAACTGAAGGTGAAAAGGTAGTAAAGCAACCTTTCATTCATCACATCATTTCATCATTTCATTCATCCTTCACTCCTCTGACAGTTTCTCTATCTGTGATACATTTGCAAAGAGACATTACAAAGCCTACACAAAGACTACTAGACTTGGACGGCTTGTGCTGTGTCCACACTGCCTGCTTGAAATGAAAGCTCTCTTAGCCCATTAGATGAGCCTGACCTCCGCCTGCAGCTGCAACCTTTTCTCAGGATGGGTGTTTCCGATGCGGCTTCAGTCTAAATCAGTCTGACGTTTCATCCCGTGGTCAGTTCTAGTCGACTAATGTGCAGGAACAGTGGTTATATGAGCTCTGAAATGAGGCAGTACTTATACATCTGATTGCTGTTTTCATTCACTTATCTTTGCCTATTGTTTCTGGCAGAGCTCTGACACACTACAGCACCAGTGCAAGGTCTCCCTCTCTGACTCTATGTGGTATTTTTAGCCTGGTTGTTAGAATTACAGTACCCGCAAGAGCCCCTGCAGGCCACAGCTACACTCTTGCCTAATTTGGCTACATAGCATTCATCTATAGGTGTTGCGACGGCCAAGAAGACGCTGAGCACTCGTTTACACAGCCATGCTGTGGCGCTCAATGGAGCGTTAATGACAGCTCTTAATATGAATTGCACTGTAGCAGAACGTTTGTGCGAACAATGGCAGCTTCTGTGCAATCCTCCCACCTAGAATCATTACCTCAGCACCCTCATTTCACTCAAGTCACTAATATTAATGAGCGCTGCACTAATTGCTGGTCCATCGTAAGATTCTCCTTTCTGAGTCTCTTATAAAATGTTATTCACTCTTTCTGCTCATCTGCAGCAGGGCACAATGGACCCACAGCTCTTCTTTTCAGCGCTATAGCAACCACATCTTTTTGGACTCCACCACCGCTGCCCTCTTTACTCCTTTTGTCATCTCTCTTTGCTTTTTTTCCCTGCTCAAACTCCCATCACCTTCCCCAATCTCGCCATAAATTGGATGGCAGGCAATTAAGTGAGTTGTCGGAGGGCTCGCTGACAGCAATTACAAGGTGTGTAGGAATTCATGCGGAGAAGCAACACCCTGCACTTTTGATTTTGAGACGGATGTCTCTCTCTCCCTCTCTCATTCACCACAGAGAATAAGTTCAGAGAGGGAGAGAAAAGCAAGGAGGCAAAAAGGTTCATGAAGGGCTGATAGAGAGATGAAGCTGGGGAGGTGTGGGGGGGGCAGAGAGAAAAACAAAAGAAAGGTGGGGTGGCAGGGTGCAGGGTGAGGAAAGGAGAAACAGGAGAGTGATCAAAGCCTCGTCAGGGTTTTTGTCAGAGACTGAAGGGCAAAGAAGCTGGAGATAACTTCCACACACACACACACACACACACATGTTACACTCAACAGAGAACACACACTTGTGTTAAACACAAACAAAGGATTTCACAGAGAATGTGGGCAGTCTTTTCTCCAGCCATCGCTCTTGAGGGTGCTCCGGCTGATTGAGAATAGTTCAGACACCTTCCCTCGCGCCGCGCTGGTATTTTCAAGGCTACTGGAAATGTTCCATTTGATTCTCAGCTTTTTAAGAGTCTCATGTTCACGCTGAAGACCAGCTCATTACAACGTGATGATCTAATTCGGATTCAGCTGCAGGGCTGTTAAAGAAAACAAACAGCTTACTTAAGTAACCAGGTAGGCTTTCTTCAGTTTCTTCAGTTTCTTAAACCTTAATGGAAGACAGAATGCTGGTTAATTTTAAATTTTATTGGAATGGAGCCAGTGTCTGGCAAAAAAAGAATTACAGCTTCATATATGCATATACATAGATTTACTGTAACCAGAAAACACACTGCATGTCAACCTGTACTTCAATTACCTGAGTAACCTGGTTTCTCCAAGTGACCTGGTTATGTAACAGCATGTAGAACAGTGAGTGTGATAATCAGACATCCCAAGACAGCCATCAAAATAAAACAAACACATGCATTCATTCATTAACAGTACAATTATCCTCTTAACAAAATGTTTGTTAGGCCAAAGTGGATGAGTGCCCCCCCCCTTCGGAATATGAAAGACACTGAAGGATTAAAAGGAGCTAATTGATATTTGTTTTCTGTCCATTTGGAACCGTGTCAGAAGATCAGCTAACAATTTCATTACCATGTAAATCACGCCACCATTTTTAATTTCAGTAATAGCTGCAAAGTTCCCGGTTCATTAACAGTGCCCTTGTAGCCACAGTCCACTACTGATGAACTCGAGGCTGACTCTTGCACGGTTTATAATGACATAAACAGTAAGGAAAGGACACACGTGCACGCATGCGCAGGCATATTTTGAAAAGCTTCAGATAAAAAGAGCCTTGAATAATAGATACCGAAGCACGGAATACACACGCCCACGCAGATTTTAGAAACGCTTTGCTTGAATTTGCTGTTGAATAATACATCAAAAAAACACAGTTTGAGGACATACAGAAGCACAAAGCAGTGTCACAACCTTAACGCCTGCTTGTCAGCTACAGCACCATTAACACACACAGAAATTTTATTCTATATCGACTATTGTTCTTGTATCGCCCAGAGCACAGCAACAGTATGAATATGCATGTAAAGTACACAATAATGTAAATAAACACTGGCAGAGTTAAGCTTTCAATCACATTCCCACACAGGCTTCTGGACCATCCCCGTTATCCCACTCAAAGTCACCAACCGACTGATGCAGGGCTGAATTAATCCAACAGGTTTTAGGTGAGTGCATTTGTGTGTCCTATATTCTGTTTTTGTATGCATTAGTGTCAGAGTCAATCAAATTTCAATTTAAAATGCATTCTGCACAATAATGACAGAGCCTCCTTTGTAACTTAATTGTATACAGGCACCGTTTTATGAAAAAAGATTTCCATTTCTCTTTTCATGCTTACTGTTCAGAAAAAAACTACATATGGACACTATCAAAGGTGAGGCAAGCTCAGACCTTACATTTAAGCACATTTAACTGAATGAATAAATCGATCTCCGGTAATTTAATGAAAGTACTTGAGTCAGTGGCAAAGTAAATGTAACCCATTACATTTGCAGAAGAACGTCTGCTCGCAGCAGCAGTGTCGATGAGTGACGAGCAGCCCAGAAAGCCAAGACATCTTTCACTCTCCTATTGTGAAGGGGTCTGTGATTCCACTGCTGACAGTGCAAATTTAACAATATAATTTTGTTGTTGCTGGTTCTTGCTGTTATCACTTGTTGTAGCCTGTTGTCAGTCTGTTGGTCAGTCCATCACGTGAATCGAAGCTGAAATAACTCCAAAACTATCTGTTGAATCGCCTTGAAATTCATGGGACAAAGGGGATCCTTCTAACTTTCCTACTGCCATTACTTTACTTATGAAACAACAACAACAAAGAAACAGCACACAGATACACCCCCAGCTGCCACCTCAAGTCAAATCTAATTCTGCGGGAAACAGGGGGAAGCAACATATAAGTTTGCTTTTGTGCACAGGAATACATGAACGCAGCTCGGGTGATGGATGAACTGAGCCACAGTAAACGCAAGCTGACAGTGACCTTAACCGAGAAGCAAAGCTCTGGGCTCTGAGCTGGAACAGAGAGAGAGGGTGAGAGACAGTGGGTGATAATGGAGAGACAGACACAGAGGAAGGAAGACAGGAATAGGAGGAGAGTTAAAAGAGTAATGATAGGAGGACAGAGAGACAAGGATGGAAGCTGAAGATGCTCAAAGTGACTTTACAACTATCTTGTGAGACAACTGAGTTCCTGCAGATTGAGGGTCTGTCTTTAGCACCGTTCATTGAGGTGTAAGAACTTTTTCCCCCCACATATTTTTACAATTTGTAATTCGCAGACCTAGGAGGACAAACAGGGAGCCAGGGATTGAGCCCCCGATGATCAACCTGCTCTACCAACTGATCTGCAGCCACCCTTCTGCTGGCTTGCACACAGTCTCAACCTCAAACCCCTTTGACAATTTGGGAATTTATTAGCCAGGCTGAGTTCAGCCTCAGCATGCTCTTGCGGCTGAATGGGAGCAAATATTTACAGCTAGGTGCCAAAATATTGTGGAAAACCCTCACAAATGGCTGTTATATGTAGCTGCACAATACTGCCCAATCAGCAATGTGCATGCTTTCAGGCATGTAGCGTGTTTGAAAAAAGGCAGGATGGGTGAGGTAGATGGATACACGGGTGGATGAGAGGGAGTGTGGGGCCCTGGTTGTGTCACAGCAGGGTATAGTGCTGGGCAGTTGGCCAGTGTGTCTGTGTGTGTGTGTGTGGGGGGGGGGGCAATCCAATCAGCTGTAATGGAGTCAAAGGTCACTGTTCACTCCTGCAAAATTGCTACGGCCAACTGCCCAAGCAAGAGGCATCGAGTGAAAAAGAACGCACAGATCACTCACTCTCTCCACCGCTGTAGTATATCCTGATAACAAGAAGTGGACGTGTGTGTGTGTGTGTGTGTGTTTGCCCTTGTGTGTCCTTTTGAAATATAAAAAGGGAGCAGAGAGGAAGAGACGTGTTTTATGCCTCTGGTCCTGTGTGCGCTGGTGCAAAGTGTGCAAACAAAAGTTAGCGATGCCATCGATGGTAAAGGATTATTGAACTTTCCGCTGCTGTAATAAGTGTGAACACATCTCGCAGTCAAGCTGCATGATGCACGCACCCATCAGTGCAAGCTTATGTCAGACATAACAACATGTTGAATTTAACCTGTTGCTCACGGCCTTATTTCACACAGGTGAAGGAGAAGTCCGGTGACTGTATATTTCAACAAATGAAAATTGTAAGTTATGATTTTTTTTGCAACAGCAAAGGTGGGAACACAAAATGTGGCAGCCAGTTCATGTAAGCATGGATGCATGCAATGCTAAGATTTATTCAAGATCTATTCAGCTCGCCTGCTAGTCCTGAAGGATAAACACAATATGCTTGGTGAGAAACATTAAATGTAAACATAACTGATTATTTAGAGGAAAACTCATCTGGGTAGCATTTACTTTGTTTTACATATACATATTTCTTGAATACTATCCTCAGTTCAAATGGCACAGATTTTTCAAACTTTAAAAATTTACAGTTGTTCCTTCATCTTCTTTGAATTACCATGCTGAAAATCTCTTTATTTCTAATGTACCACCAGATTCATGAAAAGTTCATTCTTCTCAGTCGCTTGTACCCTTGAAGATCACTTTTTCCTTCTAAATATTATCTTTGAATAGATCTAAGACACAGAGCTGCTCTTCTTAATCATTTGACAAAGGCAAATAACAACCTTGGCATTTTCCATTTAAACAACACATTGCATCTAGGTTCATTGCCAAAGCCCATATCTCCCAATTTGTGCAACCTTGGATTTCATTTCAGTGAATTGCGGGATACATATCATGCTGGAATCACCACCCATTTTATATTGTTGCTGTGAGGGGAGGAAAATGGAGAGAACGAGGGAGAATATTACTACCCTCACCTCATGTAAGCTGAAATTGAATTTCCCGTCGTTCGCCAAGCCATTTTCACCCGTGCATGGAGATTTTCCTTCTCGATTTGAGGGAAATCAAAGAACAAAAGCAAACCCTTTACTTGGAAACACATGCATGGGTAGACTTCGCTTTAAGAGTGTCACCTCATGCTTTGGCACATAAACACAAGGCATCTAATTTTGCATTACATACTCAGCCTCTGCTCTCTTACATGCATTTTTTATACATATGTGATGAAAAATTCCACCTAGCACTTTGTGTATGGACAATTCAAAGTTTAAAAAAAAACTGCATTTAATTATGTTTCATACACTTTATCTTTAGAATACATTAAAATGCAATATTTAAATTGCAATTACATCAACAGCGGGTCTACAGTGTAAATGATTGGCCATTGTAGTGGTAAATGAATAACTGGGGGAAATTGGAAAGCCTTACAATGGCCTCTGATCAACCGCACATGCAGGGCAGAGGGCACAAGAAAACCTTTTAGAATAATACACGTGTTATAATCATTATCTTTTCCCTCAAGCCAAACCGCACAGTAAAAATAACCCCTGTCAATAGTCCCTGGCCAGGCTACATGTGTTCTCAGTCTGAGTAATGATCACTGAGTTGCAGCACCCCCGGAAAAAAAAATCATACATGATCAAACACATGCTCTCCTCCAATTCGCCTCTCAGGGTCTACGAGTCAAGAGATTGTCAGGTAATTGGAGACTGCACAGTGGTATGATGTGCGTCATCTCTGATTATTATCTGGACGCCTCTTGACAGCGTGATTAATGTCTGGGCGCGCCGCTGCCTTTGTTTCGCGCTTTATCTGCAACTTTGTTGACTTGCCCACTCTCGGTTGCATCTTTGCTTAATCTCAGAGTGCGCTTCACACATGAAATATGGCTGCTTTATTGTTTTTAATTAAAAACACATCTTGCTCAATTTCCCCTCATTACCACATGCAGTGAGGAAAGGAGGAGAGGCATCATTTTCTAAAGAGCAACTAGGACCTTTCTGCTCAAGGGTGTCAATTTGAGGTGATTTAAAACTCCTTTTGGATTAATGGGGAGAAAACAACATTAGAGGGTTTTTTTTATGAGGTGCTTAAGGGACAAATGGTCTTTTATTTCTAAACTGTCCTATTATTTAGTAGGGAGCAAGTCCTTGAAGTACTTCAGCAGGGCACTATTACAAGACCTTGTGGCAAAACCTTGAAACACATTCCAGTGGATGTAGAGGAAGAATGTCAGCCGCACCTCGTGAATTAAATTTCTAAAAATTAAAATCCGATAGGTGCTGTAATTAATCCTCCTTCAATGACCTGAAAAAAAAACTGCTCACAGTATAAGTGAAAGAGACAGCAAGAGCCCAGTGAGAAGTAGCTGGGATAAAAATCAATAGGTCTCAGCATCTATTACCAGAAAAGGAGATGGAGTGAGGTGAGAGAAAAGACGGGCGTGAGGGACACGGACAGCTCGACAAGGCAGCAACAGCCTGGGCAATGAGGCCGACACAAACCCGCCAAGGAAAGCAGAGAGGTGGGGCGCGTAATGGACACGTACGGCGACGCGCCGAGGTGTGATGAAGCCGCTGGAAAAACGGGCCTCCATTTATTCACCTGGAAAAAGCTGAAGCACAGCTTTAGTTGTGGGACCTTGAGCAGAGGTGAAGCTCATCAGGGGGCAGGGAGTTATAATTGATTTCACAAAATGTCTTACATCTTCACAAGGGAGCAAATGCTCCGGCCCAAACAAAAACGAATGCACACCTGCACAACAGCTCACTTACTCCATTTGTCCTGTCATAATAATAATAAGAGTTTAACTAACAGTAAAAGTTGTGGTTTGTAACAAGCTACAGACTCATATTTGTTATTCTTTACACTCCTACATATTTGGCATCTGTGTGATCCCAAGCAGAATTTTAGAGAAAGAAAGTTTTATAAGTTTGAACAACATTTGGCCCTATAGCCCGATTTTGCAATGACTGATCCACAGGTCAGGTCAGTTCAATTGAACAGCTTAAAAATATTGTGAATATTCTGGAGCTTTTATCTTTTCTGAGGTGTCCCCTCAGGTGTAATCAAGTTTAGTGCTGGTAGCTCTTGTATCTCGGAGCTGTCTTATTTGATTTATCTGTTCTCCATAAGTCATGCAGCCTATCGACTGCATCAGCGACACAGTTTGTTCTCTGAGCGGGATAACAAGGGGATTGGCGAGAACGCTCGCTCCCTGGAGATGTGACTGAGCGGAGCAGGTGATCCACGAAAGGTTAGAGGTGCGGCGAAAAGGTCACCTCCCTCAGAAAGCTTTGTCTGCTCCCGCTGCTCTCCAACAACAAAGCTCTGCGACGGGAGCTTCTCAGCTAGCGGAGTCACAGAGGTCAGACTGAGGCCGCTGTGTGCATTTGCTCGCTGGACATACAGTATGTGTGTAAGTTATCTCCTTGGAGCCAGGAGCCGGGCCGTGGCCGTGCATGTGTGTGCAGGCGGCCGTCAGAACGTGTTTACACGTGTGGGCCCAGGGGAGCGGGGGCATGTATGTGCAGCAGGAGAGCCCAGCGACTCCTGTGCTCTTTCCAGCTCCCTCATCAGCATTCTGCGTCCTCCTCCCTCTCGCCGCGTGCGTCGCTGACATTTCTGGCAGCCTGAGGACAAAAACCGCACATCTCGCTGCTGTGTCACCCCACTGGTATGGCAAAGGTGAGTAGCTGTTGTTGTTATTATTTTTTCCCCCCACTTATATCCACAAACTCAGTGTCCCTTCATTCGACCAAAAGCCCCGCTGAGGCTGCCTCTTAGGGAGGGAACAAATACCAACAGTAGCACTCAAATATTTAGCCTCGACAGTGGCCTATCGAAACAATCAGCAGGACGTAAACAAAGTCTGACTGATGTTGCCATGACAACAGAACATGGTGCAATGACATTTAAGTCAAGGCCGGTCTTTGTTAGCCTCCCTCATACGTTCATATAGCGCAGAGAAACTGAAAAGTGCCTACAGGCTTTCAGCCTCTGTGAGGTCTATCAGCGCTCCATATTAAGTTTACCAGTAAATTGTCAGCAGCATAAAGCTCATCAGGAAAGCAGGATCCACTCATTACTCCCCTCTAGACTATTTCATTTCCGATTTGAACCTCATTTGTCTCGAATTCTGGATGCTCCCCTGGGGTGTTTGTCTGCTAAAGACAGGAAGCGGACAGATTGCTTTTTAAACAAGATGATATCGAAGGAGTGGAGTATTTAACCAGTCCATTTGTCATGACACAACACTCTGCTCACACTGCCGCAAATATTGAAAGACTTCTTCCTCCTGTTTTCGGCCAGACAGACAACGACGGCATTGAGATTTGGTGCTTCCAGCCCGAGGAAGTTAATACACCGCAGAGCCGAACACGTCGCTATTTTTCTCTCCGCACATCTTCACATTTCCTTTCTTCTCATCTGGGCTTGCTCCCTTTCTCCCTTTCTCTTCTACTCCTCTCAAGTTGTTCCCTCTCTAAATCTGTGATTCAGCCACTGAAATCATCTTCTTTCATTTTCTATTTCTGGGAGCTTCCTTCTTTTCACTGAAGGTGTACGCGGGGAGCGATGAATGGGGAAGGTTATCGGGAGCGGGCTGAGATGGAACCGTCTCTTCAGATTAAGATGCCTGCTACTGCCGAACGTGCAGCGAATGAGAAAATATTTTAAGGCTGAGCTGGTGGGGGTGGGAGGTGGGGGGTGGGGGCTCACGAGTGGTGTCTCTCCGTGAGGTGTGGCGGCTTGCTAGATTGAGGGCATCGCTGTGAAACATCGACAGCGATTCGGCTGCAATTTACACGACTTTATCCATTTGGGGCCGAAACTCCTTTGTTTACTTTCAGAGCGCTGATGAGTCAGCCGCTAAATGTCAAGAACTACAATTGAAAAGCAGCGTTTCAGAAACACATCGGGTGGGCCGTTCGGCAGTGAAGTGTAACATAATCAAGATGGGATCGTGGGGGTGGGATTTCAGAAAAAAAACAGAAGCAAACAAAGTACTTGGGGTTTAAGTGCCAAGGTCACCCACAGTTGAGCCGAGCAGGAAAGTTTTCAAGTAAAACAGTATCTGCTTCCTGACAGCTTGGATTCAACTTTTGCGAACTGCTCCTTTAAACTTGTGTTGACTTACTAATGATAAATTTCACCAGGGACAAGTACAGCTGTTCCGACTACTACAATCACAGCTTTGACCAGTGACATTTCCCTTCTCATTGCACACGAGTCGCTCCTGACCAATCATGGCTACAGAACACTTGATTTACTCAAGGGCACCGGAGTTAACAGACTCCAGCCCCCCCAGAAAATACTGTGGTATGAACGCTCCGAGCCCATATGCTCAGGTAGCTTCCTCAGGGGAAAACCACACCGGTCCTGCGAAAAGCCAAATTCAAACTGCCACCTGCCTAATGAGTGGATACTGGAGGAATGATTCATTGCAGCTGGATAGTGGCTATCACTCTCTGATTTTCTGTGGCACCCCCTGGGCTGGGGACCGACTGACAGATGGAGTCAGAGGCGGCGCATAACAAAATAACAACAAAATTCTCGTGTCTGCAGTAAATTGTTTGCTAATGGATATGGACAACGTGCCACAGGAATTTATGACATTTGGGCCCTCATTTGTCGGAGCTGGGTGATATTGCAGAAGACATTAAACGCGTCCAGCTGCAGCTGCAGCTCACATTAATCATACTCTCAAGAGTCAGGACCTGTCAGGCCGGATTAGGAAGGAGGCAGAGCTGGCTTCATTACGCCTCTCCCTCACTCCAGGGTCAAGAAGAATCGTGGAGAGTCAAGTGTGGGGGGGTGTTGCGTTTGTGTGTATTTTGGCATTGAACGTGATGTGCTGCCATGCCGGCCCGTGACAGCACACGGTCGCCTGAGCTCCAGCGGCCAATTTTTTTTCTCTTCTTGCATCCGTGTGCTTGTTCCTGTTTGTGTGTCTCTGGTAATAAACCGTGATAGGTGCTGGGTTGTGTTGTGACACGAGTGGCTGGGTGGGTTAAAGCTTTGACAGGTCGCACACGGCGAGGCGCGGGGAAGGCAGTCGACTCTGGCCGCAGTAGACGCAGCCCACGTTGGGTGGGGGCCGGTGGTGGGGGTGACCTTACCACTGCTCTTTAAATTTCACAGCAGTTTTTGGAGTATCATAAAGATTATATTTAAACACCAGATAGAGCTGATAAACAGTGGTGCCTCATAAACTTCTCAGCATCTGATAAACCTCCTTGCTGCAGGCAGGACATGTTTGATACCAAAAAATGAAAAAAAAAAAGAAAACCTTATCCTTTTATTAGAGGTGAACTTCAGTGTGATTGACTGCAGGGGAAATAGAGTGTTGGAGCTTGTGGCTGCATCCTACCGTGATACCAGGAGTATCATCCACAAAATGTAGCCGCGAATGCTGAGAAAATCATTTTTATTGCATCTGTGACAGACATGGCGTTGCGAACGGTTTTAAACTGGCTGATATCGGAAGAATCGTAACGTAAGAAAAAATCGAAAGTGTCACTGGTGTACCGTGATTCCAATGCACGAAGCTCCGTCCTCACTCTCTTGAAGTCTGTTCTCATGCATATCAATGTCTGTTGCTCAAATACCCTCTTACAATCAATGAGCCATTCATGTCCTCAAACATCAAGACTAAATGCAAAAGGCTCGGGCAGCCCTCCTCCCGTGTCAACGCGATGATTCAGCAGTGGGGGCCGACAGACTGGCGGAATAATGAACAGCGGCATCCTGGATGAATGGTGTAAGCACACGCCTGCTCTTGCTCGTTGAACCGCTGTATGCCGGCTTGAGCAGTGGCAGACCGTCTTCCTCCCTCCCTCCCTCCCTTCCTTCCTCCTCTGCTCCTGCTGTTTCCTGGGATGGTGGATGCTCATACATATAGGAGCTCTTTGAGGGAGTACGACAAAACAAACAGCTTTGAAAACTTCTCCTTCAGAGGGCCCCAGGTGACTTTACCGCCTTTGTGTGATCTGGGCGCCCCTCTTGTTCTGTCACACTTTCCTTTACTTATTAATCTGTCTCCGTCTCGCTGTGGCTTTGATGCCGCTGATGCTGGGGCTGTCCTGATTCTGTCACCAAAGAGGCTCTAAAGGTAGGGTACAGTCATCGTGATGGGGACTGCGAGGGCTTCGGAGAACCCCAGTGGCGAGATGAGATCTTGTAAAACAGCTGAGGGTCCACACAGACAATTTTCAGAACAGCGTGGGATCTCTGAAGGCATCCCCGCAACAAAGACGAGGTACATTAACTGACGATTTGTCAGTTAATGTACAGTAGAGCTCTGCTGGGCTATTTGGGGCAACGAGGACGTTCCTGAGATGTCACGCAACGCTGCAGTCGCAGCACACAGGTCTCAGTCAGAATGCGAAAGCAAGGTAGATGAGCGCATTAGATATTTCTCCTCTGTGTGAAACCGTCTGTAATTCCCACAACCCCTGTGGATAGAACAGGCTCTGCTTTTGCGGTTCCTGCGGAAGGAAGCCGGATGAAGAGCTGGCAGGATGGAGAATATGGAGGCAAAGATTGTTGCCAGCAGAAAATATGTTTGAGAAAGGGACATAAATACGCCCTCTGGCTGGATTAGCCAACACCAACAGTCTGTCAAAACTCCCAGGAATGTGCAACTGTGTCCATCGTTAACAAAGCACCTTCCTTTCCAGAACATGCTCTTTGACAGAACACAGAAATAATTGATGAGACTGAGTGTTAAATGATTAATCGAGATTATTTGCTCCGTTTTGCTCGCTGTTGACAGACAAGTCGCCTCTGGCTGCAGATACGTGTGCTGCTTCTCTTCCAAACAAACCAAGAGGCTGTTTCAGAGATGGCGGTCATCCCAATTGTAAATTACTTTGGAGTGGAGTCAAGGGTGAATGTGTATTTGTGCGTCATTGTGTGCGTGTGTACATGGACTGGCAATAATGCCTGTCCTTCATCACGTGGAGGAAATAAAATCATTTTTAAAAATGTTGAAATAAAAAAATGACATTGAAAGCTTCAGACAGTGTGAGTGAATTAATTTGCACAGTACACGAGCAGCTGTTTGTCTCTGTTTACACCGAGTTCCACCAAGGAATGCAAACGAGTCATTTGATATGATAAGCGAACACTTGCACATTTGATTTCCCCTTTAGCTACTCTACTCATCCATTCTGAGCTGATATCACACATCATCAGATAGAGGTGGAGGTCTGTAGATTATATGGTTTCAATGGGGACTTTTTGCAGTTTATAGTATCAAATACCTTGAACAAAGCTGTTCAAGCCTGTGGCTCCACGAGAATATTCACACTTTTCAAGGCAGGAAATCCTGGAGGGTCACCAGTCAGTGTTTATCTGAATATAATTTGGAAGCAGCACATAAAAGCAACAAATACAGATTCAAATCCACATGCACAATGTGAATGCATACATTTATATATTTGTTAGAAGCTGATCAAAGATCAACAACTAGCCGATGACAAAATAAAACCCACAAAAACTGAAAAATAAAAACACGCACATAACCTTGGTTATTGTAATGTACCCTGAATGAAAAACAAAACAAATTTGTCACCATTGAAGATGGCTGCTGGCTACTTTTCTTACTGCTTTGAAGCTGACAAAAAGACACTTTATTATGCTTTACTGGATTAAGCTTCTGTGCAGAAATTTGTACATAAAAAAAACATGGAAACTACAGACATCCTCTGTATTTATACTGCAACTTGTGCTAAAACTGACCTTTGTTGCAGTCCATATGGATGGTGGAGGGCCAGCCTCTTAAAAACACGCAGCTCATCCGTATTTTTAGACGGGAGTATTCAAAAGCTCCTCGAGAGCTTAGTCAGGCAGGCTAAAAGTGATCAAGGACACGGACGGTGTCGTGGATGTGAAGCACCCTGCAGATGATAATCCTTACTTGTGAGTCACGAATATAAGTGTGTGTTTGTGTGTGTTTGTGTGTGTGTGTGTGTGTGGGGGGGGCACTCCTGAAGGACTGGTATAAAAGGAGCGAGAACAAGAAAATTACTTCTTTACTTCAGGTGATTGTGGCAGCCGTAACAACACAACAGCTCAGAAGTTTTAAACGTATTTATCTGTTAGCAAACTCATTTGTGTGAAATGAGGTAAATGTGCACTTCAGAATAGGCAAACAGAAGTAAATGAATAAGATGAAGCCCCGGGCTGGCTCAGGTATTAATGAGTGTGGTGGATGTAGACACAAAGCTTGACATTGCCTGTACCTGTGACCTGAAGGTTAAGTGCTGTACTGGTTAAGTTGTGGTGTGTGTGTGTGTGTGTGTGTGTGTGTGTGAGTGTAGTATCCAAGGCAATTTGCAGTCCTTTTCGTTTTGGTCTGTCTGCTGTAGATGCTACATAATGGTTCTTGCTACACTCAAATGATTTTGCTTCTCATTCTGAAGTTCCTACAGATTCTTTCCTTTGACCCCATTTTTTTTTGAGAGACACCAGCTGTAATTTACCCTGAGCTGCCGAGGCCTCCGTGCCTGCCAACACCATCATGGCCTTGTCTCTTGCTGCCACCATCAATGAGTTCACGCCCGCTGTGAACATTTTTAGCTCCACGCCTGTTCTTACCGATCCAGCCCCCGTGACTTGCACCTTGACTTCTGCCTGTCTACACTGCCTACAGGGTCCAGGGCTATTTTTAGCATTCCTTCCCATCGCAGCCCTTTCTCCTCTCTCCATCACTGCAGACATGGAGCCCCTCTGCGTCGCCGTAGCTTCTTCGACGTCATCCGTACCACGCCATCTCACCCCAGTAACTCACCCATCTGTTTCTGTTGCTCGTGCCTCAGCCCACTGTGCACTGCTCAGCTGCAGCTGAAGAAGAGGCTGCAGTCAGGTGAAACCAGGTATCCATCTAGACTTTACCCCTTCTTAATTCCTTTTTGGAGTGAGATGCCAAAAGGGCGCAAGATGAGGTGAACACTTGTGCCAGCGGTTTCCATTAGAAGAGAGGCAGACTGTGCAGCAGAACATTAGACAGCTTCTCTATGACACAGATTGGTTTGAAGTGAAAATAGTTTGTAGTTTCTTTCAGTTTGTGTGTAACATGTGTAACATGTGTTCATGTGTAACTCCTGTATGTGTGATATTTAATGTGGATAAATGATCAGATGTTCTGCCTGCCAGTCATCTATTTGCCACAGGTGAAGTTGCTCAATTTTAATATTATAAATAGAGAAGTTATTGAAGCTCACTTACTGTCAGTTTGAAAAATGACGTTGATGTTCACTCCATTAATTTATTTGTAGCACTGACTCATGTCTTGTAACATTCCTATTTATGAAGTATTGTAACAAGAGATGAGGTTGTTGTACTTGGTGGATTTACTAGCAACAATTCTACCTGAGTTAACTGATGCTCCTGTGTCAGTGGTTTGTCCACACAAAGAAACAGCGTTTCACTGAACTGCTACTTCATGACCTATTAAAAACAAAACAATCTATTCATTTTTTTGTGTTAAAAGAGAGGACGCGAAAAAGGCCCATGGCAGTTGGCTTTCAACAATTTCAGTTTTGTGTCCTTGTGATTTATGTAACGGAGATGTTTCTTTCTTCATGCTGCTCTTGACAAAACTCTCCTGGCACAACATGAATTGTCAATTCAGTCATTTTATTATCACACTGAGGAACATTAAAGTAGCCCGACGGTTGAGTCAGTGTCGGACTCAGAGTTGGCTCAGTTTCACATTTGAAAGAAATTTTGGTTCTGCAGCTCCTGTCAAAGTAACTCTAACTGAATTATACATTTTATGGAGACATTTTATGCTGCTGAAACAATAGTCATCTATTATCTATCGCACCACCACCATGGGGAAAAAGGGAGAAATGACAGTTTACAGGGAAATGTAAATCTGAGGATTATGCATGAAACACATCAGCTCTGGCTGTGCTTTCACCTCCTGTTTTTGCTCCTGCTGAAGTATTCATCTGTCAGCGCAGCCCTGTGAGTGTGGACAAAATGATTTGGCATTTCAGCACTACACAGACTGCTTTTATGACTTTGATTCGTGTCGGTTGTCCAGTTATGTGCAGTTGAAATATACACAATTCAAAGTCAGTTTCTTTATGATTTGATCATCTCACATATTAGATGTTATTCACTATATTTCCAATAAGAAGTATTCACAGACTGCAGCAGTATCGAGAGCAATGAAAAGAACGTGAAAAGGTGAAAGCATTCGATTTGAAGACTCTAAGCTCTATGGTCTATTGACGCCAGGTTCAGTTCAGCTCAGGAGCAGGTCAGACTCTTTGCTGGGATTTGATAAGGCGTGTACATTGTAGACATATGATGGAGGATGAAGGGTAAGAGTGAGTGTGGGCTGCCTTTGAGACTGGAAAAACGTTTATGTTCTGCTATCTAACACGATCTTCATTGGTTGTTGGCTTTGGGAAACATTCATTCTTCCGGACCTGTAGGCACTGAGCTTGGGGAAGCAAGGGCTCAGAAAGACGGATAAGCGGTTAATGTAGATTAATGTGTTTGTTTTTGTCATACCTGGGTTCTGCGAAATAAAAAGGTAAAAAATATGTTCCTGAATTATTTCACTTGGAAACTGCTGTTTTGTAGTGGCAGATGTGTCGCTCCACTTTGTGCTGCCAGGGGGACCAAATACGGTCAGCTTCCCCGAACGCCCCGCATGCCTGCTCTGGTGACGGTGAACATGGCCAGCTCGTGTCACGGCCAACTCATCCTCGCCTGGCTGCAGGGCAGCCCTGCAGTGCTAGCTGTGGTGGACACATGTTGCTTCCTCATGTTTGATAAATGCTCCACTGTGATGCCAAGATTCAAAAGGTGCAGTCAACCACCAGTTGTGCTCTGTGACAAAAATGGGAAGCTGGCATCCGCAGGTAGATCTCACGGGGGAGTCTTAGTCCTGGGTCCTCAGCTGCAGGAACAGCAGCAGGTGATGGATTCACCAGAGAGCTGTCGTGGTCTCTGTCTAAAAGCTGATTCACAGAGTGTTTCCGCATGACTCTCATTGCCAGAGGCACCGACACCACTGACTTTGAAGCAGGAGTTTGCAAATACAACAGCCAAGAGTGTGATGGAAATGCTTCCCCAGTCGCAAGTTCCTACCAGCTCCCACACACCTTCCACTGCAAAAGCCTTTATTTCAATACTGTAATATTTGTCCCGTAATGTTCCACCTTTTCATATCTAACTTTCAGCGTTGGATACTGAGGTCACCGTATGGAGTAAAGTGTCTTGCTGGAAAGTTGTTGAAAGATGTTGGTCCAGACCTTATGAGATAGAGATAGGGCCGTTGCTATGGTTCAGGTCTTTTACAAGGAGAGGGCAGCCCTGGGCTGTGTTGCATTAGAGCAACAATTAACTGCGTTAATATGTGCTGGATCCACACTGCTTGTGGCTGTGACCCTCATTAACCCCGCCACTGTACCTGCTCCTCAACTCATATCAATAACCAGCTGACCTCACACTGCACAGTAATAACGATGGACAAAGTCATATCTGCAGAAAGTATGTTATCCAGAATTGGGGGATGGGGGACGGAGGGGTGGGGTGTTTCTCATTTATACTCAAATATTGTCAAAGTCAACACGCTCCTAAACCCTGCAGGCAATGACACACCAAGGACTGCATAGACTTTTAATTTTGTTTAAGAAAGAAGAAAAAAAATGAAAAAATGAAAAAATGATCAGTTTTACCCACTGGCAGGGACAGATGGAAAGCAGAGAGAAAGACACACAGATTTACTAAAGCGAAGAACAATGAGGGTAAAATGTTAGTAAAATAATTAAGCAGCAGGACATGATGCACCATCCATGCCACAAGGATTGACCAAGCATTTTGTTTTTCTTTCAGTAAATTTTGCTGCTGCTGCATTTGTTAAAATACAGTAGTTTTTGTTACTTCAACTTGACTTGGATTAATACATGATGTTTAAACAGCCCTTATCCCTATCTCAGGGGACTTAATTCATATTACAGCGGTCACAATGGTATTATACTGTATATGTAGTCTACTTGGCCAAACTGTTTTCTGTATCACAGAAAAAGCCTTGAAAATTCATGTTGGACTGTGGTCACACACTGACCTACAAACATGCACTTTGACTCTGCTTTTAAAGTTGAATTATACATGTTACATGATCCGTAATCAAAACAGCCATAACAAAAAAAATCTGACAGCCAAACTCTTGTACAGAATAAATCCATTAGCTTCAGGCATGACCGAGTGTGAAAGGGGCAGATGCAGAACAAAAAGCAGGTTGGCAGATTGGACCCGCACTGTGGGACTGGATGCCCAGAACATGAGCCAATGGACAGCAGAACAGAGGAGAAGAGCTGCCAGTGATGTGGGCAGTCACTCTGTTTTAACCCCCCCAACTCCATTTTCCTTGCTTTCTCACAAACCTTTTATTCTTCGGCTCTTCCACATTCTCTTTGGGGATTAGATGCATCTGGCCGTCTGTCTAAAGTTTGTTTATCTATCTGTACCTTTACTCAGTCTGGCCCTCTGATTATGAAATCAAGCCGAGAAAGGCTGCATCTGTTTTTTTATTCGGACACTCAAAGAGTTATCTTGAATTATGACTGAAGCATTTGCCCTCATGCTGCATAAAGATGGCTGCCGCATAATTTGTCTCCTAATTCATCGCTCCCAGCTGGCCACACAAAAATGTCCAACAGAAAAATAAAAAAACATATTCTTTGCCCATACCCTGAACCAGGTGACTGCGATTAGATAACACGCAGGACTGGGAGGCAGAACCGACTGTTGTTTATGCATAACAGGCTCTTTCAAACCGGCACAAAAGAGTGGAGATGTGGTCCTTGACCCAGTTAATTAAAATACTGCCGGAGATGTAACACAATAATGTCTTTGAAGTTAAACACAACAGTCCTATTCATGTTCCCAGATTAGCATTCCTTTCCTACCAGTTTCATTTAGTTTACCAAAGACTACAGAGTAACATTTGGAACATATTGGCACTTCGCCACATTAATCGGTATAATAGTTGTAATTGCGGATGTAGTTTAATTTTTGCTCATAAAATACATATACATGTGTAATTATGTTTGTCAAAGTTGAAAGAAATTTGACATGTCACAGTAGGGAACAAAGAGGTGTTACTCAGAAAATGAATGATGTAATTAACCCTGTTACCTTTCACTTTGGAAGTGCAATACAATTTTAAAAGCACAATGGGTGCTGAATGTTGCACAAGGACACAAAGTTTGAGGCACACCTTGAAACTGCACGTAGCTCCGACAAGTGGGCTTGGTGAAAAAAGCTTTTCATTTTATTTTAAAAAATCTCATGTTTCTTATTTCTCAGGATATATGCAGTATGGCTTACTACAGCAAGGAGCGCACCACATATCATGTGCCACTTGAATATCAGCTATTGTTAATTGCCATCAGCCATCGTAATAATTGATCAACACCCTTTGTACATGAAAATTATTGTTTTGTATAACAGTGGAAAGCAATGATAGAGTAAGGAAATAAGCGAGGGAATAGAAGTCGTATGCAGGTGACGGGTCTGGGCCTCCGTGCAGATAGATAGTCCTCTGACAGACAGCGGCCAGCCCTCCACCTCTCTCTTCACAGATAAATAATAGGACAGAGCAGTGAACAATAGCAGCCAGGAGGGATTGAGTCCCTGGGAGCTGCTATTCAAAGTGCAACGCCATTTATCAGTGTCACAGCAGACAGTCCGCGTTAGCCAAACACACGGCAAACACACAAAGTGTACACATATGACCGCGGGCAACATGGAAGGACACACAGTAGATGTTAGAGATGTCGAATCCGGCTTCAAGCCATTCTGACCGAGAAACAGACGAGGACCAGACTGCTTTGAAATGATTTTCAGCTAAGAATTTATACCCCGAGCGCCTCAGATTTTTCACGTTTCCCATTGCAAGAAGAGTTTGTCTTTCAAAGTTAAAAAAACTATATCTTCTTGCAACAAGCACAGCTCAGAAAAACCCCTGGCAACAAAAAAATGAAGAGAGAAATGGGGAGAAATCGCAAAAGAGCTACTGATTATGCTGTCTTTTTTACATTTTTACACTATTCCTGAATCAAAGATTTTTTTATAAACCATATTTTTCTTTTATTTATATGTTATGATAAATATATGATAACGTGCAAATAATTAAATGAAGTGTACATGCGCTCAGGGCAATGTAACTCATACCTTTGGATATTCACGTATACACTGTGAGGCAGTTAAGTTACCATATTTACCCTTTGCTCATTGTATTAATATGAACAAACATGATAAATAGTCCCACAGAACCACTCATGCATTTAATTTGCAGAACTGCATGTACAAATCAAAGAAATATCACACAACATTAAGCAAAACACACGTGGCAGGCCTGGCTCTGCAGCCTTCCACACACGCATGGCGAACTCTCTGATGGTAATATGATAACAGCATATCTCCTACAGTAACTAATGCACTAAATGGAACACTTAGTATTCTCAGCATTCAGTTTTCTCGCTGTGTGTGACCTCCCGTATAGTATGTGAACCTGATGATGGAAGTCTTTCCTCCATTATGTGTGACTGCTCAATCCTGCGTGACACACGCCCGTCTCCTTGTCTTTATACAAATACCTCCCCAGGTGACGGGTTGACAGCTCCACGGCAGCTGCAAAAAAAAAAAAGAAAAAAGAAAAGCACAGCAACCGCACTCTGTCACACCAGTACAGCAGCCACTCCTTCCTCTTTGCCTGACACTCAAACCAGAGAGGGAGTTTGAGAGACAGCGAGTGGAGAGGGGAGGAGAGAAATATAAAGACAAATTGTGCAGGGAGTGGGAAAAAAAATATTAGAGAACTTCATGTTGGGTCGCCATTTGTCTTCCGAACAGCTTCTGTGGATTTCTGTCAAATGGTTCAGCTACTGTGTGTTGTGTATATTGGACATTTTTCCAGCTCTCAGTGGTAGAGAATGTAGAAATCTCTCTTCTAATCAAAGGGTCAGTGTTACGACAACATAAGAGGGTGTTGACATTATCCCTGTTGCACATCATGAGGGAAACAGTTTATAATTTTTCTGCATTTGTTCAAGATTGAAAGGTTGGATCAGACCTTAACAACAGCTTGAATGGCGATGAATAAAGTTTATATTTTCCCACACAAAAAGTCCCATATCAGTCATCTCAATTTTAAAGTCACAGGGGCTGGAACCATGTCATGCAATATAACTCAGTGGACGATCATTTTTGCAGAATTCCTTGGATGGAAAGGGATGACAGTGGATAAAGAGACTTTGACTGACTAACAGGGCAGAGGAGGGGTTCACTGACACCTCTGTGAGAGACAAATGAGGACGTGGTGTCCTGGCAGACACAATAGGGAACGTCCCCTCTTCAAACACTGAGCAGCTTTATTGGCAGGTTGCTGTCATTCAGCAGGAGGAAGAGCAGTTTATAAACACACGGCTGAAGGGACAAGTGCAGTGTCACAGTTCCATCCTCAGTCTGATTTCTGGGTGCTGGTTCAGGAAAGCATCCAACTGGGAATCACTTATGAAGTGCCTGGTGATAACAAGTGAGGCTGAGGCTTCTATCAGGAGCGGACAGATTCAAGCTTGAAGCCGGTGTCCAAATGTGAACCCTTTTCTGCTCGGAGCGGAGACAGAATCCAAGCCACTGGCAGGACAGATCGCTGGCTCCAGGGTTTCTATACACTCGTGGATGATATGAAACAGAAAGAGAAAGCAATGGAGACACGAGAGAGAATGCCAGTAGTGGCAAACAGAAAAAGGGACGTGAACAAGAAACTCTGTACAGTATCATGGCACATTCTTGTATAGATTACTGTATTTAAAAGGAAGGGTAAAAAATTCAGGGGTTTTATTGTATAAAGAAATGCTCTATCTTTCTTTGATCAACATAAAATTGTAGCACCAAAAAATATTGTTTTTTATTATTTTTCACATCAATACATTAGTATGTGAAACTTCCACGTGCTTCACTTTGAAGGGGATGTTTTTAATACTAAGCCCATTAATTGAACGATGATATTTTAATTCCTCCATCTGTTATTGAAGCTACAGCAGACTGACATCTGACAATCTTTATGGATTTGTCAGTCAATGGGAAAAGCCCATTTCAGCTGAAATGGGCTTTTTGATTTTCATCAACTTTCTCTCCCAGAGCTGCGTCAGGACTGCGCCCGCTGTGTTACATGACTGCTAATTAAGCGTTCACTTTCTGCTGTGCCAGTTTCACAATAAAATCCCATTGCTGAGCAACCACATGAAATGCACCATGTTTGCAACCAAGGTTTGGGCTAACGTATTGTTCGCTGCAATTCGGTGAGCACAACGACTGTTCTAAGTGCCTTCTTCTGCACAGCTGGTCAGTTTTAAATGTTACAGGGAGGGACTGTAACTAACAGTCAATGAACACAAGAAAATCTGAGAAAGGAATCTGTGAAAGCCTGATTGTGGTTGCTCACAGCAAGATGTGGCACATTATTACTGAACTGAGGCCCCCTGCTTATTTTATGAATCTATCTTTCATATTTGAAGGCGTGTCTTTAAAGGCTTATTTTAGAAGCTTTCATTTCATGCTGTGCTCGCTTCTCCTTGTGTAGATCTTGGCTTATATGAAGACAAGAAAAGTCATCTTTGGTTGGAAAAAGCTGGCAACCAATAATGTACAATGCTTTGTGTGCACAAAGAAACCTTTTTTCATGATCTGAATACTAAAAATGATGCCCCTCTAACAATTGTATTATCCTATACTTATATTATCCTTTGCATAGAGTTGCCTGAATTGAATTGTCTTAGTACTGAGAAAGCATGTATGTCACAACTCCTGAAAATGTCAGGCACAGTTCAGATGTTTAACAATTACCTGTCAATCCATCACAGACATGCCATTTCACATACATGTTCCTTTCATTCCCAGCTGTCATGAGAGCTATGTTTGACGGCCGCCGGCCTGTCTGACCTGAATTTGCCATTTGGCGAAGACAACTGAGCCATGGGAGAAATGAGACAAAGACTCATGGAAAAAAAACTGATGGATGGGAGACAGAGAGGAAGGGATGGATGTGACCGAATTGTTGATTCGAGCACATCACAGGGAGTAGTTTGAATAGATAGAGAGATGTAAAGAATGGAGAGAGAGGGGTGATGTGAGGAGACATGCCAGTCTTGGAAACTCTTGCATCACAGCTGGAAGTCCATCAGAGCAAACAAGATGAGGCATTTTTGAAATGCACCCAAGGGAGACAGATGAAGTGGTGGGTGGGTGGGGGGATTTGGAAGTAGAGTCAAAGGCGCAAGATGAGGCGAGGTTAAGGGGATGACACGACTGCAATCTGTAAAAAAATAAAGTTGCGTTTGGCATGTACAGAAGGTGTTAAGTCAGCTTTTACTATGATGAGATGAAGTGCACTCAGAGAAAACTCTCCAAAGGCCAACAACACTCCTCTCTAAAGTGAGGGGAAAGTGTAAATCGTTGGAGTTTCGCTCCTTCGTCTCCTTCCACGAGGACTTTGCACAAGCAGTAAATTCAGACCGTGCAGAACCGGCGCTGACCATTTCCGAAAACCAAAATAAATAATTAAACAAAATTCCAAGCAGCACCGCAGTCTTGTCACTACTGAACACCACTTATCCTGACTTAACGCAATGCTGAGCTTTGTCAAGCACCTCTAGTCCCTGTCTGAGTGTCTCTGGGGCTGTGATTGGAGTGTCAGGCCACTCACACAGCACAGCACTGTCTAAGTGGCTATCTGGAGCTCCATTTGGGAACGCTTAAGACTCTCCCTCTGCTAATTACGTAGCTCTAATTAGCTTGCGGGCAGAATTCAGTAAATGCCTAATTGTCTATTGACATTATGCAATGAGCTGCAACAAAACCCTCTATCTCAGTTACCGTATCGCCTCAACAGCAAAAAAAAAAAAAAAAAAAATGGACTGCAGAAAGTGTCAATCCTCAGGGTTTGAAGAGCATTCCAAAACACAAGCGGAAAGAGAATACAAAGATTCATATTCTGTATTCCAATCATGACTTTTCAAAGAGGGCCAAGATGTGAAAGACTCAAGTCTGTCAGAGTTAGGCTGAAATATTGGCTGTGTGTTGTCTTTTCTGATTCTCTCTGCTTCTGTCTTTGCTCCTTTATCAAATCCAAATCAAATGAGCTTTACTGGACTAAAATACTCAGGTCTGAACTACATAAATTGCTGTACAAAGCTAATGAATGAACACAAATACCTAACAAGACATAAAAATGATTAACAACAACAAACACTAACTCAGGGTTTCTGTAGCAGAGGCCCAACAGATCCTATGAGCATTTCCAGGATCCTCAAAAACTCAGAGACAGGCAGTATGTTTTATGGAAGTAAGTATCTGCAGATTGATCTTTCTGAGCTTTGGGGATTTCTAGCTTCAGGACTTGGGGTACGCGTAGATTTACTCTCAAGGCACTGGATATAATAAGAATTAACAAACCATCAGTAATAAACGAAGCATGATATTTTTCTGCTTTTAATCCAGTCCCTCTGCTTTTGCAGGTGGAACGTTTGAAGCATCAGCAGCAGACGCAGCACAGTTAATGGTCAGCTTTTCAAGGTAAAATTTGCCAGAAAGAATCATTTTTGGCTCTCTTTTGATGTTGCAAACAAAATGAGGACACAGCAGGTGCATCAAGTCGACTGATGTGGCACTTGAAGCTTTTAACGTGTTTATGAAAGCAGCAATGGCACCATTTGAGCGCCTTTTTCTGTTCTCTTATTTTGGTGCTACAGGATGGAAAATTACTGTTTTTTGAAAGTTTATTAAGTTTATTGTATTATCAAAACAGTAAGATCATTACTTCCCACGCCTTATCTAATAACATTGTAGTACACTGCATGTAGTTGGTGACAGACGGGAATAGTACAAATGTTTATTTCTGGCTTGAGTGCACCTTAACTACTGGTAGAAAAAAGAAAATGGTTCTGTAATAGGAAAAACTTACTACAGGCTAAAAGCCTCTGATGATGATGAAATGTCACTGAAATACTTAAACCCATCAACTGCCGACATGCTAACTAGCTGACGATTAGAGGCAATACAGCTGTGAGAATATGTGGTTCATATTTCTGTTGTTGTTGTTCTGGTTGAAGCAGACTTCCAAGGACTTCCTGTTTGGGAGTTGTTGTCTCTTTTATCAAAGTAACACAAGGAAGCTTTGAACTAAATCCAGGGAGAGCGACAGAGGAGCAGATTCGGGCGATAATGTGCTGAGTCAAGTGTTAGCTGACAGCAGCTAACGTTAGGCTTCTGTCGGACAAGCGGCACTTTGGTACCAAAGCCCATGACAAATGTATTTACTCGGTCTTGTGGGATAAATGTGGAGAAATCAGATAGAAGTAACAAACTTAAGCAAAACTCCTGAATGCAGCTATTCAAAGCTGTGGGGCAACCCACGCTGGTAAGTAATATAGTCAAAATCTTTTGAGTAATTTATCCCTAAATGCTCAAAAAATGTATTGACTGCATTTCTTAATCTCATTTTTCACTTCCTTACTTGCTGATGATGATGTAAAATTTTTAAAAATAAGTGCAAGAAAAGTTTTTCAAGTAAACTTTCAATTCTTTACCATCCTCACACAAAGAAACGATACTGCCAAGGACATGGTTCAGCACAGCAAACTTTTCTGTTAAAGGCAGCTAAAGACTTCGGACACCACCGTCTGGCCAGTTAACACATGTACTTAACCATGACGGAAAACCTAATTTTGGACCTCAAATTCTATCCATCGCTTTCCATTTCTTTACAATGAGCAGTGCAGCCTCAGAGAGCCACTGCAGCACCTGCAGACACTCCTCCCCTTCAGCGTGTAAAAGCTGGTTATGTGCGATAAGAGCAGTTGTCTGTTGCACACTCACTTTTCACTAGCTCACAAAATGACTCCTCACTTCACACTATCCACTATCTGCCTTTTACACTTGCATGTTCCATCAAAGCTTATTTAAATGAGAAGATGTCAATCTACAAGTTCAGAAAGGCTCATACCAAAGCACTAATTAGTTTCTGTGCACACTTAAATTAATGTGACACGATCATATCACAGTAAACACATAGCCACTCTCCAGTACTACTTTACTCCTGTTTTTTTTCTTTGCTACCTTGCTGGCTAACTTCCAAGGAGAACAAGGCATTTTCATGCTGTACACATGGCAAGTGAGAAAATTTGTTTTTCATTTCACCTCAAACCCAATTCTAATTCATTTTAGCCTGTCAGTGGCTTCCCATGACTCAGATTATTCACAGTGGCAGCGAATTTAAGGAAGGTTATTGTGTAAAGAATGATATCGAAAGGGCTTATTGCCATTTCAACTGAAGTCGCCTGGTTTGCCTGTGGGTATTGAAAAATAAAAGAAAGTGCAACTTCACTTGTTGTTTTGCTGTATGTGTCTCAAACACTGTGTGAAGAGGGTGAATGACAAAAGGGTGACATATGAGGCGGGCTCTGCCCGCATACAGCAGCCTGACTGGAGAGCTTCTTTTGACAGCACCATTATTAATTCATTAGCGTGTTTATGAATTTTGGAACTTTATTTTGTTTGAAAAGTAAAAAGCATCCTTTGTGGTCGTTTGTGTGTAGCTTTATGAATGTCCATGTGTACTGGTATCTCTTAGGGCAAAACACACCGGCTCTGAAGTACCCAGAAGTGAAGTACTTTGCCGCAGGTGATTTTCAGGGCGTTATGGGCCCAGTGAGAGCACGTCTGTCCATCTGTGGGCATATGCATGGTATCAGTATGCATGTATGTGTGCGTGCACTTATTAAGATGTGTGTATGGAAAATCCAACCAGTGTGTGTATGTGTGTGTGTGTTTGTGTTTATATATATGCATAATGAGACCATATGATGGTAATGTTAGCAAGGATTAGTTTTTGCATGCAGTGCTGTGCGTGCAGAGGCCTGGAAGCCACAGGTGTTTTGTCACAGTTTGTCAGGCTGCACAGATGCCACCCGCCCTCAGGCAGTATACCTAGTGGTCACTCTGCACAACTTAGAACTGACAGTCCTCCTTTTGATAGCAAGTACCCACTCCTCAGCGCAGAGCACCACTGCACAGTGGGGAATTTCAGGTAAAATGAGAACGAGTTCAGAAATCTGCCCTGAAGTCTTGCCTTTTCATTACAGGACGCATAGCTGAACACACTGCCATAAACACGCATATGAACACACCATAGCCCCCCGTTTAAACGATGATGATAATTCAAAATAATCAACAGCGCGAGGTGTCTGAAAACTCCCTTCAAAGCAGCTTTTTCCACCCAAACACCAGCTCTCAGACATAATTACTGCCAGCGATCAAGATACATTAATAATGGCAGGCTGAGAAAAAAATTGTACTTGCTGTGAATATCTATCAATAAATATGGTATTTACGTGCGATGCTCTGTGTATCTTTCCTGCAAAGGCTCAAAGTAATGGTCGACTAAAGCTCTGATATTGGCAGCAGGTATGGCAGCTGCATGTCAAAGAGGTTGCCATGGTGACTGGGCACAGTCGGCTCAGCCATCCCCTCCCTCCCTCTCCGTGTCTCTCTCTTTATCTCTTTCACTTTTTTTTTTTGCTCCAAGCTATTTAGTCTCATACCAGTGGATAGCTTTATATTACTGTGGTGGCCTTGTGGACAAAAAAACAACACATACAGACACATCACAGCAGAACATTTTTAGACCTTTAAAGCACATCATGTCGCCCATCATTAACGTGCAACATCAGAAGACAGAATCAGTCCCATTCCCAGTGAGAGGACATGTCCGCAGGAAGGCGACGCTGGCATCCTGCCTTCATGTCCTGATGGCTTTTTTCCTCTCAAAGTACCATAATTGGGGGAGAAAAAAAGACCAAGCAAGCCCAGAGCAGATAATCACATCCTGACATGAGAAATTATCATGTTCAGTAGCAGAGCGGGGCAGTTGCGTGTCCCAAATGTCACACTGCTTTCTGCTCGTCTGCCTTACACGCCGAGGTCATCAAGTGCCTCTGTCTTAATTGCTTTGCCATGGACTTTGTGCCTCTCGGAGGATGCAGTGCCCCTTTCAAACCCCCTGAGATCATGGGCAGCACAGCTCTGAATATCTTCTGAGACCTCACAAAGCTCCTGGTTAGCTGGTTAAATCCATTCCCTGATTCTGAGCTGGCCTTATCCCGCTCCATTTATGCAAAGGCCTCCTTTTCTTCACTAGATTCACAGGCCTGTCATTAATGCCGTTTACTGTGGTCTTTAACCTGCTCATTAACACAGTCGATTAGTGCAGAGGAACCGGGACAGGATAGGATGGTGGCAGAGCATAATGGCTAAATGTCAGCCATATTCTGCCTGCAGTGTGAGCCATAATGAGAGCGATGGAGCTCTGAAAATAGGAGCTATTGCTTGTAATGGGAGTCTCAAGCAATGACTCAATGGGTTCTTTGTCTTGCTGAGCTCCCATACAGGAGCACAGTGACACACAAGCGCACATACACACACTGGTACGCTGACGTTTAATCAGACAGACAGACACACACACACACACACACACTCAGTTATGTGCAAAGCTTTCATTTCCACTCTTGCACTGATTGTCAGCATGCACACAGTGACTCAGACAGTCACAGACAAGAAAATGACACATATTCATTTAGTAAGTACCCCCCACCATACCACACAAACACACACACCGACACACACACGGAGGTGCATGACACAATACACATAATTTGAGGGGAATATGAACCCTATTATGCACAGGTTCCACACAACATCAAATTAACCCAGCTCACACAATCTCTATTTTCTTCCCTTTTGTAAAGAGGGGTGCCGCTTTCTTCCTTCACAAATGAGGCTGTGGTGCACAGAGGCCAATGGGGAAGAACACAAAGGTACAGAGAACAACCACACACAACCTTTTGGAACAAAATTTTTGATACAGCCAGCAACATATGCCGTCACTCCCATGTCGCTAGTGTTTACAGACAGCACAGTGTGCACCGAAACAGTGCTCCGTGCCTCACAGACATAATTTGCACCTTGAGGAACTGCTACATAATATATTTGGAAATGTGATATGATGTTTCAGAGCACTAGCAAAATAAGCACTGTGAAAATCTGCCGAGAGGATTAATGTCAGATCTACCGGCTGACTACGGCCTCATGGTGGGTGACTTTGTCAGAAACACCCAACAGTATTTTTAGCATTGGTGGCCACAGTGAGAGTCGGACCCCTATGCCGACTATATTACTGATATATAATACTTGGCACAAGATTTTCCACATCACTGCTTTTAAATGATTCCGTTTTCCTGGACCGCAAACATTTCCTCACCTTCAGGGTGACTGGCAGGCCTGCTGATGTACAGAAATGCAGCAGCAGTTACTTTTATTAACTTGTCTACAAACACAAAAACAAGTATGTTCAACACACATCTGTGAAAAGATTATTTTACATTAGCAAGTTAGGCTACATCTCTATCTATGACTGATGTCGGGGATTCACAGATAATTTGATTATTCTGTTAGAGAACTCCAGCAGGGGAAATCTCCAACAACAACATCTAGAGAAACAAAGCTTGATCAACACTGCTACTGTTTCATCTGGACTTCCCAAATACAACTGGAACAAAATCAATATTCTGACAGGGCATTCAGTTTTGTCTTGGACTTAATGTCTTAAAATTAGATACAACAAGCATAACCGCTGTTTGTGATGCTCATTATTTTGCAGCTTGTGTAGCCAGATGCCACAGAAGCTAGCCAGCGAAGCAACGCCCTTGATCCTGTGTTTTCTCACGTGATGGGTGGAGGAATGACGGAAGAGCGCCTGCATCCGTTTCTGCACTGTCACTGACCATCTGGATAGGATCAATAGGAGAAATATATAAGTGATATATAAGTGACCGTTCATACAGGAGAGCTAACTATTATTAAAGAGGAATCACATATGCTGTTGCATATGGGGAATGTCTATCATGGCCCAAGCATGTCATATGATGTGCAGTCTCAGCTGGAGTGGCCCACCGGTGCTGTACCCGGGGGCTCAGCTCAAACTCTTAGGCTGTGGACAGAGCACAACTTTCTACCTTCCCACCTCTATGAGGAAAATCGCCAAACCAGGTTGCTCGTCTGGGGTAAAGCATCTACACCACAGGAGCAAGTTGCCAAATTACCTGCCCAGCCACAGGCAGCTCTGAGGAAGACAAAAGATAGGAGAAAGGAGTTGCGGCATCAAAAGGCTCATTTTAGGAGGAGGTGATTTGCAGGGAGGTGACCAGATTTCCTTGCCACAACCACCAGCTCTTTATACTCAGCGGGGCGTTGTGTTCATTCAGCCCACCAGCGTGACAAATGTCACGCTGGGACAACATGAAGCAGAAAGTGCCTCTCTCTTGGGTGGGTGGGGGGTGGGTGGGGGGTGGGGGGGCTCCACATCAGTCGAGGGCCCCCACTGAGACACCAAGGGTTCCATCTCGGAGCAATTTGTCCATAAATCACTCCACACTGGGTTTATCAAGTGTGTCATGTTGTACGCCACGTGGGAAAAGTGTACAGCTTCTAATCCTTCACGAGGAAAAAAAAGGGTTAAAAAAAAATCACCCATTAAACTTTATTTCCTCTTTCCTCCCAACTTCTGGGTCTATACCTTGCCCGAGGCTGGGTGCTGCTTCTTTAAGCGGGCTTTGATTGTCAGATGGGCTGATAACCCCTCTGCCTCCTTCCCCAGCATCTGTCAATCACCATGGGCATGTAAGCCACAAGGAGCATTAAGATGCTACAGGGAAGAGGAGTGACACACAGAGACAGAAAGAGTGGCAGGGGACAGACACACAGACACACACACACACACACACACACACACAGAAACAGAAGTAGATACCTACTCTGGACCCATTAGGGGTCGAGCAGGCAATGCGTCGGCTAAACTCAATTGAAGCCTGTTTCAGCATTTCTGATCATTAAACTAATGCCCAGAATTAGGGATGGAGCTCTGCCCCCCGTTGTCTCCATTAATTTATTAGTGTTTATTGACTGGTCTACTTTCTTGCTCAGAGATAATCATGTTTCCCCAATGTGTCCTATTTACTCTTGCTACCTCCCCATGCTGATTTGACAGAGCTGCTGGTTGTGCTGAGAAAGGCTAACATCCCCCAGACTGTCACACGTCGTGCGTTCATGCTCTGCCAGGGCTCGGTGCGTGTCCTCTACACATCGCACTCCAAATACTGCTGATGAGTGTGTGCACTGAGGCCTGTCTGAGCTGCTTAGCAAAGATGATTTAACCAATACAACTGTTTACAACAGGGAGTGATCAATAAGTAATTAGGAATTATTTCAACAAAGCAGAAAAAAATTTATTTTCCTTTTCTTGTCATTTAAAAAAATGGTGGCTTTCATCATGTTAGATGCTCACTTTTTAATTATACTGCATTTATGTGTGCTTAATAATATGCCTGAATAACAGATTTCACTACGTTGTGGTTAATTACATGAATACATAATGTCAATTTGACGAAAACTGAAAGGTAATTTGATTTCTTTTATTCACGGGACTTGAATAAATTGATTTTTCCTGAAATTAAGTGAATATGAAGGAAAACTTCAGCAGTATTCATAATACTTTGGGCTCAAATCAATTAAAGCTGAACTGCATAACATTTTTAAATGAGGAATGAGTGAAATTACAATGTGCAAGGTGAAGGGAGTCACTCACAGAGATGAATTCAAAGGAAGTTATGCCAACAGTTCTGCAGCAGCTTCCCTCAGCAAAACAAGTACTTTTTCTTTGAAATTCAACCTCGCTGAACTTTAACACACAAAATCTGCGCCACTGATCAACCGCTTGCAAACTGTCTCGCCTGTGCTGACTTTTAAGGGAACAGTGGCAACTAGAAAGTCATCACATTAACTGTGCAGCACCACACAATTTTATACAAACCTTCCATGTGAAAAATGGAAATGGCATTTCCTCTGTACCCAGGTTTCTGCATGCAGACCTATAGTTTTTGTATCCATTGCATAACCTGAAAGTATGTGACCAGGCAGTTACACAAACATAATTAATATTATTTCCTTCCATTTAAAACAAACCAGTGTTGACTTTTGAAGTTTCATGAGGAAGAATACATTTTTTTGGTTTAATCATTCTTCAAAGTGATTGAATATGCATTATAAATATTAAAAGTTTTTGTTAGCTGAGTGTGAAATATGCTTTCACAGGAGCCATAATGGATTGCAGTTACTGACTTTCTTATCAACAGATTAATGAAAACATCTTACATGCAACCCCACCTGCCAGCACGCTTTTTTTCCCCAGCAGCCCCAGCAGGAGCGAGTGATTTCTGCAAATTAATAGCGGCATGCTGCCTTCGTGACGCCTGCCCCCTTCATCAAATTCTAATGACAGGATTGTGGGAAAAAAACAAATCCAGGCAGGATTGTACAAACAAGGAGTGGAGGTGTGATGAGGTGTCACAGCAAAAAGAAGCAACTGTCAACATGTGTCGCCCACAAGCAATTATGCAACAGTATGCGTGCGCATACAAATGTAATCCAATTCATGCATACGTTTACTCGTGTGTTTTACATCTGTTTTTGAGAGTGTTTGGGGGAATCCATGCATGTGCATCCCTGTCAGCCTGTGTGTGTGTGTGACAGCAATAAATGTGGTGAGAGGGAGGTGGCAGCGGAGAGTGATGGATCGTTTGTGTGCTGCAGGCTGAGTCTCCAGGGAGGGACACTGCTGCATCCTACCAGGGAGGGACAACTTAGAGTAATTGGGTCACTGGTACTGGGAGGAGAGTTTGCACCAAGCCATGCCTTTTAAGTGAGAGAGCTGCACTGAAGGTAAGGAGAAAGAAGGAGAGAGCGAGGATAAGCAGCGAGGTAGGAAGAGTGATAAATAATGAGAATGTGGTCTGTGTGAAAGAGGAAGGCAGAGGTAGAGGAGAGCAGAAAAATAGGAGCTGCATAAAGAAATGGGAGCAATAAAAAAAAAAATCACCGAGCAGAAACACAGCTGGCGAGAAATAAGCTGCTATTTTGTATTTTGAAACCTCGTAGAAAAGCTGCAGTGATTACAGGAAGTCATGGATTCAAGGTTTTTCAGTTTTTTACTGCAAGGACTAGAGTGTGGGTAGTTTTCAGTCTGCATGCCCTCATATCAGAAAGTGTACAGTGCAACAAAAAAAAGACTCAGCCAGCTCTTGCATCCTCTACTGTTCCTCTACTGGTGGAGCCCAGCAGTTAAATGTCCTCCTTTAACTTTAATGAACACACAGAGGTGCTAAAGTCCCATGGGGGGGGGGTTCTTCAGTCTGATTTTGGGTTTCTGAAAGTGAGATGAGGATGAAGAAGAGATGGTGGGAAGGAGACAGAGAGAGAAATGTGGGCGTCCTCTGCTGCTTTGGCAAGACTGAAAGGTCAGAGATTGAGTGTGGTGTAAATCTATCACCACAACGCTGGAAGGGTAATACACCAGAGCTGGCTGCCACCCCGCTGTTCCTGGCCTCGTCTCCTGCTCTACCCTGACCAGGGTATCTGTCTCTTTTTTTTTTATATAAGGCTCTATGTAAATCTTCCATTTTGTTCAATGTGCATCTTTTTGTCCAGGTTCAGGCTCATCCCACAGTGTGGAAACAGACAGGTCAGGTGAATTTGAAACGTGAACTGAACCAGAATTTGAACCTCTAAATCACAAGCAGGTGCAAAGGTGTTAAGCTGGATGTGAAGCTCAGGGTGACTCACATGAGACATGACATAAAGGTCAAAAACCCTGATTTAAACCCACGAAGCAGAATGAAAGACTTTTTCATGACATGAAACTATTTGCTCTTTCACTTGTATACCAGTGTTCCATTTCTCATTATTGTATCTTATTCTCCTCCCTTTCCCTTTTTGTTTTATCATCTCCCCCTCTCATCTCTCTTATTGTCTTATCTAATTATTTGACTGCATGTGTCCCCCTCTTGCACCGAACGTCCCTTCACACTTTCACAAAGTATTAATCTCTTTCATTCAAACAAACAGAAGCACATCCGGCCGGAACTTTGTTATTCATAACATTCATTTGTCGAGTTTCTGTTTGTTGTAAATGATCCATTTACCAAATTTGCATAATGAGTAAAAAAAAAATGTCGAAAACATATTGTTCTGATAAGCTGTTGTGGTTTACACATTGTAATTAAATGAATTTTTAACCACAAATTAGACTGAGCACAACTCATAAAGTCTGCAAGTTTCATTATTCATTACTAAGATGTCTTGAAAACATAGCCCCAACAAAGAACAAGCTTTTATAAAACAGGGGGTTTTCTTCAACTTTTAAAGACAACTAACTTAAGAGATAATTGGATTCTTTTCTGCCATCATACTGTATGATCTACGATCAGCCAAGCAAATGTGAGGTCAATAAAATTCATTAGCTCGTGACTTCTGGATATAAATTGACTTTGTGTCAAAAACAAAAAGTGCCTGTCAAACTAAAGAGGCACTCGGTTTAGAATATTCATTAAGGACGAAAGGAATCGAATGAAATATACATTTAGCGGGTTGCAATTTTTCCAGTAAATATAATTAGTCTCTGTTGATTTGCCTTCCTTATTTATGAGACTGCAAGATCATAAAATTAAACTTTTAATACTCGGAAGCATTACAAATGGATGCCATTTTCAATGTAATTCCCCACACAAAGTATTTATGATTAGAGAATATACTATAATGCAGGTTTTAGACAAGAACAATAAATAAAAACAACTCTAACTTTATGTAATGTCAAAAGAGCTCCAGGAAACAAAAGGAAATAACTGCAGAATTCCAACCTGAGAATCCATAGCTTTAAATGGTCCACCCCAAAATCATTTTCCATCGTTACCTGCTCACCTCTGCTCTCAGTCTCAGTACCTGAGTATAACCTGCGTTTTCTGCAGCATATCGACTGAATTGTGGATCCAAGAGGTTACACTCCTGACTGTGCTCTCTCCTATAACTTACCTGCTGATCTTTAGTTGCACGCTACAGCAGCACACAGTGCCATTCTTCAGAAATATTCATCATATGCTGATGTTCTACAGGCTGTAGACTCTTCCTTTTTTTTCTTTTACAAACGTCGCTGAAATTTCAACTGAACCAAAGAGCAAAAAGATAATGACCAACTTAAAATATCCATTTGTGCAAGCCAGCTGAAATTTGGAGACCGCATTAATCACATCCAGGCCCGAGGTGTTAATCAGCCTTTCTACCTCCAAGCAAACATGCAATCTGACAGTGTCATTCTAGAGAAAGAGCATCAATCCGAGTGAGATGAAAGCCAGGTGGAAAAGCTAATTAAGCCCAGTGATGGTGAAGGAAACCGAGTGTTTCACTGCACAGACACCACGGCCTGCTCAGAAAGGGGAACCCCGATCGGACCTCTGCCCACCTTCTGCTTGGTCTTGCTGCACTTTCATGCAATTGGAGGCCGATCAACCACGTGGGTGAAGCTCCAGAGGATATAAAGTTAAGGAATCCTCTTAAAGAGAGAGAGAGAGAGTCCAAAACCTCCAGACAGGCCTCAGTATGGCTTCTTCTGTTGGCCTCTCCCATTAGGAGTTGGATCACCATCTGTATATTTTATTTGGCATAGGATTTTTTTTTAATGCCAGATGCCCTTCCTGTCTCAACCCTCCAATTTCTTCCTGGCTTGGGACTGGCACTGGGGATGCACCGGTTTGTGCACCCCCATTGGCTGGGTTCATTAATATGTTGTTTCTGCTGCGAACATCATATGCTTTCAAACCAAAAACACCTTGACTTTTACTGGTATAAATAATGTAAAATACTCGGTCTATAAGATGTGTTCAGCAGGTGTCCTTGCCAGTATTGGAAGCCACATAAAGAATGAACGTTGAGGCCAAGTATTTAAACTGCAATGTTTATGTTGATTTCCTTATTAAAATTGACACATTCCATCAGTTGCTCTATAAAAAAGATTGTTTGTTTACTGGCATTGCTAAACAAAAAAATGAGAAATTTTAAATGAAAAGGCAGTTGCTTTTTATAGAGCAACAAGAGGCTAAATGATCTGCACCCAAAGTGCAGGTGCTCAAAAAAAAGTGATCAATTATTTATTCGGAAAGAAATAGACTCCGCAATCACGACAACAAATGCCAAACCTATAAGTGCAATTACAAACAGGAACAGTGGTCACAAGTTCAAACTAACCTCTAAGACAAAAACTGACACAGGGTCAGCACAGTTAATTGGCATGCAGCATAACATTACCCACCTGCAATTATAATTGAATTATTACAAATGTAAAGAGAACTGGCAGTTTTGTACTATTGTTACGAACACATCCTGAAAAGACCAAACCCAACAATCATTTTCTACAAACACAAAGTCTGATATAATATATGCCTCTGTGCAACAGAGCACAAATTAGGTTAAAAAAAGAATAAAAACACATTTAAAGACACGGCCGTGCTTGGTGACATGTTCCTTCACTTTAGTGAACATGCCTACTGTCAATCCCACATACGCCATCCTGCTGCCAGAGATACTCGTATAAGCAAATAATCCACAAGCCACAGCCTCCCACGGATGCTTGTGAGTAATGTCTGACAACTGCAAAGTGAAAGTGAAGAGTCACAGTCAGTTTTTAGTATCCCCCCTCCACTCAACTATCTGTTTTGCTTAACGTTGCTTCACTTGGATGTTCACTTGGCTTTGCTTCAGCACACAGAACGATAAAGGTTCAGACAAGAGAAGGCTGCTTTCGCATTTGTCTACGAGAGCGGCGACATGTTCACATGAGCACGATTGTTAATAGTTTGGAAGCCAAACGTGGTCCAGCAGGCGGCTGACATGAGCCTGCAGAGGAAACCTCCAGCCTCCGGTGCACATGCTGTGCACTTCAGTGGACCTTAGTGATGGAGCAGGCAGGCATCCTGTTTTTAAAATGGTAACTGAACTATTTTTTTGTGGTAGAACATTTCAGATGCTGAGCATGTAGTTTGCTATGCCTCAGAACATGCCTGGAGGGGATCTTTAAAAACGTGCTTGTTCAGTAGGAACCAGTGGCCACAGACAGGGCAGGGCTTTGGTCCTCTGATGGGATTTTTTTGAAAACAAGAAAAATATATGCTATTCCAACTCTTCACCTTTAAGTCCCTTTATTTATGAGGGTCTTGTATTTCAACTGCCTCCTATACACAATTCTTACCGCTAAAATAATGCACTTGATGCACGTGATTACATGTTACAAGCTTTGAGACAGATGGAAAACAAAGCTGAGGCTTGTGGAACAATTCTGCTTTCGAACACATTGTCCTCTTTTCATCATGAAAAGTTCTTCTCACATTGTCTGACTCAAAAACGTCTTGGCTACCAAAGATTAGACCAAGCCCAGCACATCTTTTATCATCAACACCCCCCCCCAATAAGATCCCCACCACCACCACCACCACCACCACCAGTCCTCTTTCTCACCCTTCTGTCCACATCTATCAACATCCCTTCAATCAGCTGCTGCCCTCTCTGTTGAGCCACTTCTTTCAGAACGTGCTGATCCAGGGACAGGTGATGAGGCTCATTCGGACGAAGGGTCACTGTGTTGACAGAGCTATGGGAGGTTTCTAAAAAATTGTGACCTGTGCCCACTCTTGTTATAATCTCTGAAAGCTCTGGCTCACCTCACGGCTCACCTGGCAGAGCAATACTCTTTCTCTCATTCCCTCCCTTACTAATCCCCCCCACCCCACTCACTTGCTCTAATCTCACTCTCAACCCCCTCCTTTTCCCTCTCATCCTACGCATCCATTCAATTCATCCCTGCAGTTCAATTTCATTTGCTATTTTAGCACAGGACAAGAAACGCTTATCTTGCCAAAATATATATGTAAGAAATAAACAGAAAACAACAGTCCATAAATATGAATAAGGATTAAAGTTGGTAAGCCATCAAATTTACTAAAGTATTGCAACAAATTCATATTCATATTCATGAAGCCATATGTATCACACGCGTTGGATATTATTCCCCTGGCTGTAATAAACAGTGTTACTTTTTACATTCAGCTTTATCAGATACACAATCAATATGCAAATGGCTTCTTTAGGAGGCTAATTCTGCCAAAGACTCAACATGCTGATAAGTGTAGTTTTATCTTGGAACAGGCCCTCTGTCTCTCCACAGAGAGTGCCAGGCAGGCTTTTAATGTACCTCAACTCCTCCACTCACACACACCAAGAGTGATGCGCACAATATGCTTCAAAGCCCCCGTAGCTGGCTTCCAAATGCCAAATGCCTGCCTAATAAATACAAACACAAATGCATTAACACACACATAATGACACGCAGCCATTTACTCGCGTGTTTCACTGAAATCCTCCCACATTTACACATTCATCGACTATACACAAGTCAAAGATGCATGTGTCGGGCTGCTCAGATCCACCTCACTGTTGGAGTGCAACTCTCTATACGCTGTGTTTACTTTTCTTTCATTTTCTCTGCTTCACTCTGGCTCCTTATCATCCCTCATGCACTCTTTACTCCTGGCCATATCCCACCACCTGTGCACTCCAGTCCCTGCTGTACGTGCGGTGTGTTGACGCCCTTGTCCCTCCCAGCGCTGCCTGGCCTAATGCCTACTGCAGATGGGAGGCGAGAGAGAGGAGGCTTTTACAGGTATGAGCTTTGAAATGGTAAGAAGCTCTGTTTATAGTGCAGCGGATGAAAGTCAGCCGTGAGGAGATGTACAAGGCTGGAGGGGGTGGGGGGTGGTGGAGGTGGGTTGCGATTATGTGGCTTGTTTTGGCAACCTCCACCTCACCTACAGTACTGCCACTGTTACCTGGAAGGATTTACTCTGCTTGCCTCCTACTTCTTATCTCTCTTCCTCTATCTCTCCTTTGATAATGGATAAAAAATATGAAACATGGTCATGTAAAGGTGAAAATGAGATGTACAAAATGCATGGAGAGCCAAACAGGAGCTTGCAAATGGCTATGTTCCGCACAAATCTCTATTCTCCACATTTTGTACCTGCATTGTTATGCATGAGAAGGTATATTTATGTGCATTATGTATCTGTGACAAGCAAAAGGCAGAACGCTGTAGACTCCCTCACTTCCCTTACACTGCACTGCCCAGTCTCTCCGTGGGGATCAATAAACTTTAATCTTACTGTACCTTATTAGGTGTCCTCACTCACAAGCACTCGGTTGACATTTCAGTCCACAGTGATGTTTGGTGTAGCCTTCATACAGATTTCAATGAGTTAAAAGGCCAAGTATCAGCATGCTTCCAAAAGGCTTAAAGGGAGATTCAGAGTTGCTTTTCACTGCTTTTGGGCTTTTTAATGAAATATTTCATTGAGTCTGCTCTGTTGTGGTTGAAATGTTCCAGTGCTCTACACAGATCATTTAAGTTGTACATCCATTGAGTGTATTTCACATGAAAATTTGCTGAAGTTCAGCTGAGTTTAAGGTACTTTAAAACAGTTAAGAAATCCAGAATAAATCCCAACTCACCTGGTCCAGACAGCTGGGTTGGGCCGGCACCACGACATCAAAGCACAGCTCGGAGCACAGGAGGGAAACTGGGGGAAAATAAAAACTTAACATGAGAAAAAGCAACTTGTGTGCAGCGAAAACATGAATAATGGATAATAAGTAGAAATAATGCAGATGAAAACAAATAGCATATTCCCAATAACAGCCGCGTTAAAACAGACAATATGACACTCCTTTTTGAAGAATTCTGCGCGTGGTGGCTCGAACATTAATGTGTGTGATGGAGGAACCATCTCCCAATGTGTCTGACAGTAATGAGGCAGGGGCAGAGCGGAGCGGAGCCTGCGAGCAGCAGACAGGCTAGCAGAGCATGTCAAATCAGCCTTATGTGGGACAAAATCATTATGTCACCAAGGACTAATCTGGCAGCCGCAAACCGCAATTGGTCTTTTGGCAAAACAAGGGTCAGTAGCAGATGGATAGTGGCTGTAACTGTGGTGCTAGAAGGGGAGCTGCTGGCCACACAAACGCAGAGATTGAAATGCTAACCTCATTTACACCAGTTTCTTTTTGGACCCCCGGGGGCGCAACCTAAGTTCTAAGCCCAAGTAAATTTAGGCCAGGCCAAGGGGACTGTGGCTTCAGCGCCTCAGGAGGTCACTGAAGGGTCTTTTGCAGCTGTCGCAGTGTGCACATAAAGCGTTAAAAATGCACATTTGCTGCAGAACTCAAGAATATCTAAAGAATGGAAATGCAGAAAAAGCAGGGCCAACAGCTTGTGTGCAGGTTTTTTTTTGGTGCAGAGACAGAATGGAAGGCACAGAAAACAACCTGAAGGTAAAGTCTCGTGCTAGGAGACTCTTATTTTGTCCTTCTAATGAAGCTGGCATAATCTTCTCAGCATTTTGCCAATAAACTTACCAATTCTTCAAGCACTCAAGCACTTTCTGAATAATTACTATGACAGAAAAAAACTGCAATCAAGCTGTGAGGAGTGTTAATGAATGTTAAATTTTCCACACAAAACAAGCGCCAAGTAAGAACAGATAATATTGAGTGAAACTTCTGTAAACTGTGATGAAGTTTGACTGAAACGACTGGCTCAGTGAAAACTGCACATTTAGTGCCAAAAAACTCAAGAACACTTTAGAGATTATTTCAAAGAAGCACACAGAAAACAAACCAATTTATTTCAGTTCTGTTTCATTGAGTTCATGTTAAATAGCTTTCTATGCTAGTTAGAATTAATAAAGCATCGAATTAGCAGTGAAATAAACAGCTAACTGATATCAATAAATGTTCAGATTTGGGTTTGCATGAGTGGGTTCAACTTTCAGTCTTATCAGAATAAATAAATTTGGAATTATGGTAAAGACAATTGATTTTAAGAAGGAAGATACATTTGACCCAAAAGTCGAATGGTTAGGATGCATACAACAACTATTTCAACAGAGTGAAATGCTACATAATATTAAGGTAATCCTATAATAAAATATATAGTATTACAGAATTCACAGGGAGCATTTTCTGCATCACATGTACTTGTACTTTTGTTAATTAAAGTACAGTTTTCTAAAGATACATCTTTGTTTGGCCACTTGGGGGCAGCGGAAACAAGTTGTGAGCACACCATCTGTCATCACTTTTTAAGTTGACATGGCAAACTTGTTATTAAAGTGTTGCTTACTTACACACATCCTGCAATTAACTTTACATTAACAGTCATTTGAAATGGTGTTTAGACACCATTTTCTTAGCTCCATTTTTGGTCTCTACCAACTCCCAAGGGAAATATTTTGCTCTTTAGCTGCAAAGTGCTCCACTATGTTCACAAGCTAGTCCCTAACTGTGTCTGTCTGCTGTTTGATTTGATGCTGAGCGGGCGGAGTATAGCAGGCTTTTAGCCTTTTTTTTTTTTTTTTTTGGCTAAAACGGCTGCCTGCTGGGGCAGAAAATGACTGTGAGAGCAGTGAGACTGAACCAAAACAGTAAAGTTGCAGGCCGGACAACTAAACAATGAGCTGAAATCAACTATCAAGCTCCATAAAGCATGGAAGAGCTGCAGGTTAGAATAATTATTATCTATATGTTCATCAATATGAGAAACCCCTTTACACACTTTCAGGTTATGATTTAAAAATATCAACTATGGCTGCTTTAAGTAACACTTTATAGCGCATTCACTTGTATTGGAAGGTTTTTCCTTCATCACTTCTTCCACCACTGCTTAGATTTGAGATTTCTTCTTATCATCTTCTCTTTATCTTTTTTTTTTACTGTTCCTTTGTGATGTTCCCAACTTATCACTCGTCAACACGGCACAGAGGAAGACTTCTGAGGAAGAAACACATTAACTTCCTGGCAGAGCTGTCAAATTTTGCTGCTTTAAAAAAGGCAGCATGGCCTGAATTAACCCACAGCTTCAACTTTACGCCTGTTCGCTTGTATTATTGTTACACACACTCTGACCCCAAGATTAGGCAACAACTGATGTGTTATGAAGTCTATTGCTAATGTCACTTAATCTATTTGTTTATTCATTATTTACACTAAAAAAACATTCCAGCAAAGTTTTATGAATACAAAATAGATGTAATTTGGGTGCACTGTATATGTCCATAATAACTGTGTCAGTCCATGCTGACTAATTGAGACTAATGAGGAGAACCCAGCGATAACTTGTCCTAATAGGATCTTCCACCATGAAATGGTAAAATCTGTACTGCGATAAGACTGCTGCTCTCTTTTATTGAATGTTCAGTAAAGGAAAGACTAGCTTGCAACAGTTTTCTCTTTTAAATTCTGCCGGAGTCGCACAGGTGGCTACAGTGAACTGTAGTGCCTCACCGATGTATGATGAAAGCATGCATCACGCGCTCGACTTCCCCTCCTTGGCAGCCAGAGGTCAATCTTTCCCACACCCCAAAAAACATGAGAAAAATCTTTACATAATGCCGAAGCTTGAGCTGGAGATGTCGGGGGAGGGGTAGGGTGGGGATCCTCAATATTTAACACTTCTCATCCTTCATTCACTTTGACTCCGACCGAGGAATAACCTTCTGATCTCCAACCCATCAAAGCTCACTCAGCCAGTCACCTCACATCTCCCTCTATCCCCGAGTCTAATCGGCACTGATTGGCTTATGAAAACCCTAATCATTGAAAATTACTTTTAATGTGATGCTGGCATGTGTGGGTTCTGAATAACTTTAAAATGACGAGCGAGTGCGGGGGGGGGGCTTTTTCTGTGCCTACTTGATTTGAAGTAGCTGTGCACAGTCACTCTATATGGATGTGGTTTTGAAAGCTAATGAGAAAGAGCAGACTCCTCTCCTCTACGGTGGAGGGGGCAGCCAAATCCCTGACGAAAAAAATGTAACCCCACAGGGACATACTGAAGCTAGCATAGCGAGAGTGTGTATGGCAGTTCAACTGTGACTTTACAGTGTGCTTGAATACATTTTTCTTCGTCTCCGGCATCATGCAATATTTAATTCCACTATACTGGCTGACACACTCTCTGTGGTACAGAGTTAGTGACCTTATCCATTTTTGACAGTTTCATCTCCTATTTCTACAATATTGAAATATGATAGCCACATATAATGCATCCAAGACATTCAGCTGTGGACTTATGACCTTATGTTACATGGTGACATTTTAATGTTTTATGGTGTCATGTAATATGGATAATATTTCTCCTGACCCATACTCGGTGTCTGGTGTTCAATAGTGGGTGTAGCAGAAAGCAGCATTGCTCTTTGGATGGCCAGAGCAGCTGGTTGGTTGGTCTGTCCACCACTTTTTGCCCAGATTGAAAGATCCTGTCGATCACTTCAAGCCATGATAAATGGTACACATATTCATGGTCCCAAGAGGATGAATCCAAGTAATTTTGGTGATCGCCATAGTGATATTCTATGTAGCACCACCGTGAGGTAGACAGGTTGATCATCTCCATGAACTTTGGAATAGACAACAGTTCCCAGAGGAGCCTTGTGATAACTTTTTTCTTCCTTTATACTAACCCAAATAACCTAATTAAAGGCCTTGAGCCCAGGGTTAGAAGATTCACACTGCACTTCTAGTATACACTTTATAGTGACATGTCACGAGGCCACTCTTTCACAGCCAGCATCCCGTTTCACACTGGCACGTTTTAGCCCCGCGTTTAGTCAGTTTTCAAGTAATGACCCGATAAACTCAGGGCTAACTCTTCGGACTTTAGCCCTGAGTGGGTTAGCCAACTTTTGAACTTCCCAGGATTGTGCCAGTGCCAAATCTATCTTAGCCTGGGGCTAACATCTCCCTTTGCTCCAAGCTAAGGGAGGTGTTAGCCCCAGGCTCAGTACAGTGTGAAAAGTCTATTTCATGATTCTTTGACTTTTCATCGCGCACCAACAGCGGCTGAAAGTTTTCACTTATCCAGTGAAACTACTGGATGACTTGCCATGAAATTTTGTACAGACATTTACAGTTTCAATGCAATGAACTATTTGGGTGGAACAGCTATGCTGCTCAGAAAAAAATGGTATCAACTTTGGGGATCCTCTGACTTTTCATCTTGTGTCGTCATCAGGTCAAAAATCATAATCCTCCAATACTTTAGGTTATGATGAAATACTTGCAAAACCAATGATGTTGCACTCAGCTCTTGACATTGGTAGCATGTTAACATTACCTTTTCGCTGCAGCCTCAGAGCTGCTGGTGCAGCTGTCGACTAAGGCTTTTAAGAGTTTCATTATTGAATGAGAATCGCCATTTATAATGCAATCTTGTATGATGGCATCGTAATGTTATGGTAGGCTATAGTAATATAGATAATAGATTTTGTTTAGTACGTTTTGACTCATCAACTTTATTCAACCATTATTTCATATAGAACCAAAAACTGTGTACATTTATACAGACTTGACTTTACATTATGGCATTTTAATCCCTTTCATCTTCACTAATTCCTTTTATATTGCTATTCACATACTGTTGCAAAACTTAAACAGCATGCTTCCAAAATTAATTATCACATTAGTTGCCTTTAGAGACTAATCCCTCCACCAGTGTTGCTGACTTGTCATTCACCACAGAATATTCTGTGAAAAAACCATTGCTCTGTTCAAAAACAAAAGACAAACAGGCACTAAATGACGGGGCAGGAGTTGCGTGAAACAGATGGCTGTTCCCTCTACATAAGTAAATTGACCATAAATTCAATTCAGTTCCCCCCGGTGTGTGTATGTGTGTGGTTGAGAGAAAGAGAAAGACAGACAGAAAATATACCAATGTGTTCATTTTACAGCTTGTATGCATCAGGGGCATGATTTTGTTTTATTGGCAGACTCTGAATTAAATCAAATTGAATGTCTTTTTATCACATCACTGCCAATAGAGCTAATACCAAATGACGTCTGTTTAACTACTGCCCGTGTCTATCGCAGCCTATAGGATACTGGAGACTATTGGTCTCCCTCTTGTCACTCCAACATATTTGAATTGAATAGTGATTGATAGAGAAGGGGGGGGAGAGAAAGAGAGAGAGAGAGAGGTGGTTAAGCCTATCCAGAGGAAGAGGCAACTAGCAAAGAAGCCTCAGCAGTCACACTTGCCAAAGCTGCTCCATTCATCCGGCAGGCTTCACTTCTTACATCCACCATTCATATTCTAATGCACAGTTTTTCAAACACGGTCGCTCTGTCTCTCGTGCTATTCTTGCGCCGTGTTAAGGACACGCAGCCGGGAATGGGATTTTTCTTCAACGCAACTTAACGGGCAGCAGCAGCAGCAGCAGCAGCAGCAGCAGTTGTTGGACCGGCGTTTTTTTTTTCTTCTTCTTCTTTTTTTCCCGGCGCCTCCTCACAGCGGATTTACAAAGCCTCTCCGGAGCCCGGCGATGAGATTCAGAACCCTGGCCAGCGCTTGAGCACTTCAGCACCCTGGACAGCGACTGAGCGGCCGACGGGAGGTAAGGCAGCAGAGTTGAACGGGAGCTTTTCTATATCTGCATGTTTGTTGGTTCAAAAAACACCACCACCAAAAAAAAAAACAACAAAAAAAACACTCTTCCACATCATGTTCAGGAGAGAGACAGGGGTAGGTATATACGAGCCAGACATTACAAATGGGAATAGTCTGGACTGGGGTGAATTCCTGGTGGGCACAGTTTCCTTGCCAATAAGTTACAAAGGTTACTCGGTGGTGAAAGAACGATCGGTTCTGCCACTTTGTGCCGGTCCAGTTTGCGACTCTTCCCGCCGCTTTGCTCGGCGTGAGACCGCTGTATGTTTTTTGGTGCTTGAAGCATTCAGATAGTGAAATCATGTAGCACGTTGGTGGTAAAACGGGGCTGAGAAATTCGCCGGACGTTGTTATAGTGGCTATCAACATGGTTTTTTAATCGCTCACGATGCATCGGCATGAGGCGCCGTTCGCTCTTGTCAGTTTTATTTAAGGCAGCGGCTCATTTTGAAGAGTCAGCGCAGCAGCAGCGGCTCGCGCCTCAGGTCTGCGCAGAAAATCAACCCATGTTCTTACTGAGCCCCTCACCCCCACCCAACACACACACACACACACACACACACACACACACACACACACCACCCCACGAGAAAACGGCCAGCAGTCACTCAGAAAATATATAACCCTCGCCACCCCACCCCCCCCCCACCCCCCAACGTATTTCAGTCTGACTATCAGGTAATGGTCATGAGACAGAAGCGCCCCCCCACCACCAGGTTTACATTATTTAACTTTCTTTTAATGTTAATCCAGCGTGATTTAGTACGAGTGGACAAGTGGGTTCAGTTCACTTTGCTCAGTGCCCCCCCACACACACACCTTCCATGACATGAGTTAAATCATACATGTATTGGTGTTTGACAAGGAAGATGTTTGATTGTCAAGTCACAGCGAGAGCTGAAACAATGGCTCCATTAAACCACTGGTCAAAACAGAAAATACCCAATATTTCCAAAATTTTCTAATCACTGATTCATTGTTTTTTTGTCATGTCTCAAGCACAAATGCCAAAGTTCTACTTCACCCGCTGTAAACATTTGCAGCTTGTCTTTATATGGGAAAGTGAAATGAACACCTTTGGGACCTTTTTAAGAAATATGAAAGTGTAATGGCCATTTCCCACTAGTTTCTGTTGCTTTATAGCTAAATCAGTTGATGAAGGAGTAATCACCAATTGGATCCATCACTATAATCATAATGTGTGTGTGGTATATAAATACTGTCATATATGAAGGATCTATTTATTTTACACCCTTGTGATCCCAGCTCTTTATTAGCTGTTGCTGGGATTACACATGACCTTTTGGTTACCAGGCGGGTGTGTGAAATTGATGTGGCCCACCCAGCCACCGTTTTCCTGCTAGCCCCATGCGTTACTTCAACTGTCTCACTGCAGCTCCTTATGCATGGAGAAATTAATTCTCAAACTGTAAAGGAAGAAAAATGCCCATGTCAGGCCTGCTTTGAATAAGAGGTGACCTCCATGCTTTTTGCCTGCGGCGCTCAAACAGGCTCTGATAGCCCTTAAAACACACACACACACACACACACACACACACACACACACACACACACATAAACCCTGACTATGAAAAGACGTTTTTTGAAGGCTTGATTTTAATGATGTTCATTAGGATTTTGATTAAAGTGAATGTGTGATATCGCTGGGCTCAGCGTCAAGTGTGTCCGATACATCGGCTCAGGCTGTGAGCAACAAGAATTTAGTGGGAGGAGGCAAGAAGTGTGAATCATAGCTGAGATGTTGCCATAGGGCCCCACTCCAGTGTCCTTGAAACAAAGAAAGCACATATTGATATGCCAGTTTTGCCTCTGGGTTATTAAGCTCTGGGCACTACTGTATAGAAAATGCTGCTCTATATCATTGGAATGATGAAGTAAATGCAAATTAATCTTTCATGCTCAATTTATTATCCAATAAACAGACCATGAATATGAATTTGAATAGCGAGCCCACAGAGGGCGGGCCACACAATTGTCGGCTACGTCTCTAAATTGTCTTTGTCTAGTTGGAGATGAAACTCCCAGGGTTGGAGGGCAGGCGAGACTCTGAATGTGAGGCATTCATCTCAAAGCATCTCTTGTACAACAAAGGCCAGTTTAACAGTCATTTGCCACCCAGAGTTGCTTTCAACTGCTTCACTGTCTTTAACTGTGCCTCATTGAAAAACATGGCAGAGCGCACAACCCCCCCAGGTCAGCATTTAGTAGCCCTCATTGGCATCCAGGACACAGCAGGTTGATGGGCTCTGCTTTGGGTTTTTGCATTTCACAGATTGCAGACTGAGTTGCCTTTCATTAGTGTGTGCTTTACATGCTTGTTGCACAGTGGATCATGTCTCTGCATCCCCTGCTTTCCATTCAGGGGTTCTCTTAAAATTCAGGCCCCGGCTTTAAACACAATTTAATTCACTATTACTATAAATACATGATGGGTTGGCCTGAAAGCCAGAGAGCAGGCTGAGGCAGTGAACGCCTACTCACCCTCTTCGCTCAACAACCCCCCACCCCCCATTCCCAATCATCCCAGGCCTCTGAAAAAACCCTCCCCCTTCACCCTGCTGCATAGTGGGTTGTGGTCAATTTGAATGATCAACCGAAGACAATCTGGGAGGCAATGGCTGTCACAGAGAATATTAGGCCACACCAATAAAAAATCTGTGTCCAGAATAGTCAATGTGATTATTCGCTCCCTGGTGGTTCCATAGCTCCCTTTGGCACAGATAGAAACCAGTGAAATGAGAGTGGTCCATCTTTGCTGTGCTAGGCTCTACTCTGGGCAAGGTTGTGCCATGCTACAGTAAGCTGCGGGGCTTTGTGGTTGTGCTGTGCTTCGCTCTCTTTGTCATTAGCTGAAACACAACTGCTGTTGCCTCTGATGCAGTAAGCACTCAGCTCATCTCATCGGTTCTCAGCCACTGGTTTTCCACTCCAGAGTTACGGTGCTTTGGAGGGCTATAATCTCACGGACATAATGGCGTCCACTCCAATCAATAGCCAAATGGCACGGAGAATCGATGGCTACCATACTGTACGATAACGTGGCCTGGGAGTGGCAGAGGGGAATGCAGCCTGCAGCCATTGCATGTTTAACCCTGGAAACTCTTTGAAAATAAAATATACTCCTTAATTATGGATCAAAAATACCAACCTTGTTAACGAGCCATGTTTTATGGATTGCTGCATGATCTATGCTAATGTAAGCGCAGCAGTCGAAAAAAAAAACTGGCAACACTTTGCTTGCTTGGCTCTCTCTCTTTAATCACCACACATTCAAATACACACACAGTATATGAACCAAGGAGCACAAATGTAGAGAAAAAACTGACAAGAAAACGATGATTGGTCAAAGAACAGTTTGACTTTTTTCTGAGAAATGCACTAAAATTGCTTGAATGCCCTTTCTTGACTTCTCCTTGAAATACTGACTAATTAAGTGTTAATTAAGCATTTTTATCCAAGTCTAGCTACAAGAACTTAGAAAATGGTTATTTTATATGGAGACAGTGGCAAAAAACATTTCTGCATTTCTTTTTGTCTTTTCTAAGGGAAAACAGTTGGTGTTCCACATTCTTGAATAAAGGCCTTTCAAATTATCCAGCTGTTTGAAGTGTGTTGTCTGCAGCATCCTCAGAGACAACATTATGCGCAGCAAAAAAGGAGTAATGGACTTAGAAAAAGTACAAATTGGAAAGGTAACTAGGTAAAGGTCACAGCTAGAGCTCCGTAGCTCCTGTTAGTCCAACAGAGAAGCAAACTGCCCTGGATGGAAGATATGAAGTTTATCTTTCTGTCAGCACCACACTTTTCACGCAGCAAGAACCAGTGTATGATTAGATCCAGCTTTAAAAGTATCACTGCCACCCTAAATGGCATTTCTTCTGTCGGTGGGCAATTTGGCAATCTGCTCAGCATCTCATAAAGCAGAGTTGGACATTTATGAATCAAAGACTAAAAATACGAGAGCGTTGCTGGAGGAGAGAACATATTTGCCGCTGTGGATCGTGACCAATCACTGCCAGGATTGAGTAAGATGGGTCGGTGTTATGATATCATAAAACTCAGCACCATCTGCATGGTGGTTACAGAGTTTCCCTTATCTGTGTTGGCTGTGGGTATTACCACTAGCTTGCCTAATTTGCTGCGGTGGAAGATTGTTTACAAGAAAATGAGAGTTGTAACAGGGGCAGAATGCAAACTATATAGGCAGAATTGTTCAGAATGTGACTACCACAAATGTCACAGTGTCGTTCGTTGCTACGGCTGGTCCACACACACACACACACACACACACAAACCCATTCCCACCTACATAGCTACAGGCGCCCATATACCCACTCACACACACACACACACACACACACACAGAAAACCATGCTCTAAACAGAGCGTGGCCAAGCGGGTACATAGCAGTGAAATATTGGAGCCATTGCAGCCCTCCAGGCATGCAGTTATCAGGGATACAGAACTGATGGGAAATCAATCAGCTCAAGTGGAGTGGCCTGGTCGAGGGTGAGGAGAGGAGTCTTGTCTTTTCCAGATGCACGCCTTGATGTCTACAACTCATTGTTCCAGCCACTGAACCAAAACATACATGCATTTACTGTATGTATGCTTGTATGTTAAGTATGTATGCATATCTATCTGTCTCTCCATTCACATTTTATTTTATTTACCATCATTTTTTAAAACACTATCTTTCTGCGCATTGTAACTACAGACCACAGAGAAAGCCTGTGTTTCCGGCTCCTCTCTCGGAAGCCGAGGTGGAGGCATAACGGTGTTTACCACCACACAACCTCCTGGTGAGGAGGTCAGAGTGGACGTCGGGGGCATATGTGGTGTTTGACTTCGAGATCACAAACTGCGGTTCGCTTCCTATTGCAGGTACTTCGTGTTTTTTTACCCATGACCACAACTGTTCTCTAAGTTTAACCAGGTATTTTTGAGACTATGGCTGCAGGGCTACAGACTGGATTTTACAAATACTTGACACCATTGCACCACATTTGTTTATCATGATACAGATACCAATTTATTATAGCCCCAAGGAATAATAAATAATTTAAAATGTTAATTTTTGGCCATTTCATGTACTCTATAAATTCTTCAGTGCTGGCCTTCTCCACACTGACAGAAAAAGAAGTTAATGCTGAATCTCCACAGTCAAGGACTTGAAATATCATGTGGGGCCCAATGAAGCATTGAGCAAAATGCGTTGCACTTGCACTTAATGAAAGATCCCTCGTTATAATTTTCACCCTGTGGTTTCAAGCTATCCACAGAGGTCACAGTTCAGAAAGCACTTGTATGATTTCTTTTTTTAATCATGGCTCATTTAAAAAGGTAATGAAAAATTATCTTTTTTTTCTTTAATCTGAGCTAAGAGGACTTGATCTACCTATACCTGCCTTTGTGTTGGCTCAGCTCGGTGTGAAGTGGGCGTTGCAGTGTGAAGGCAAACAGCACCCGGATCTGTTGCATCTCTGTGTCAACCTCATATATAATTCATGCGCCTCACTGTTGCTCTGCAGCTGCATACATGTGCTATGAGGCACACTGGCAGCAGCTTTGGCCAAAACCACATCGGATAAAAATTTTAAAAAAATGAACAGAGCAAGGCAATGTGCTGTAGCTGGAGGCTCTGGAGGATTTAAGTGTCCATAAACATTAATATGCCATATTATGCCACTGAGACGTTTTCCTTTTTAATGATTTTAAGTAGAAACACAAAGCCATTTTCATGCAGTCCTCAATGGCTGCGTCGTGATGGGAGGTGAAAACTGGAAGTGTGCGTCTGTACGTATGCTTCATTTCATCGCAGCTCGGGAAACAGCTGACAACATGTGTAACCTTGCCGGCTTAAATGCCTGGACTGTCAGCATAACAAGCCTCCGCATTAATCTATCAGCATGTGGGCTTGGCTGTGAATGCATATGTGAGTGCACGCATGCACACACACATGCACACACACACACAAAATGCACAACAAAGGCATCACAGCATGGCTCTGCTATAAACCAACATCACATATTTTACATGCGTTCACTTCTCATTTTCATCATTACTCTATTGTGTGTGTGTGTGTGTGTGTGTGTGTGTGTGAATTGCATTTGTGCGTGTATGTGAGTGTATGCATGCATGTGGAAAACTACTTAAGCATGCGCTTGTTTGTGCGAGCTTGTATTGGTGTGTGATTAGATGTGTGTAGGTTTTTGTGCCTGTGCGTGACAGTGGCTGTCACTGTTAGGGGCCTTCCTGCCCACTCACAAATGCACAAACTAGGCATTCACCAGTTTCCAGTTCTGAAAAGCGAGAGCCGCTTGCAGTGCATTTAACTTTCAGTGCAGTAAACAGCTTTTTATTCACCACCACTAAAGGTGGGGGAAAATTTAACCAAGCATTTTGGAGGGAAATGTTTTCTGATACTTTCCAATTCTGTGGCTCTGGAGTTCTGTCTGTGCACAAGTGAAAGGAAGGAATAAATTACAGGAATAAGCAAGTATGAAAATTATGTACATTTATCCAAAACATCACTTTTTCATTAGCAAAAGAAAACTTTGTGATAACGCATTTTTTCAGATCACCCACTGAAATGGTTCATTTAAATTAGGGAGCAGAAGAATTTTCACAACCCACAAAAGGAACACTTAATCCTGCACGTTATCCTCTGAAGCAACACCAAAAGTGGAGGTACGTGTTGCAATAACATGAGTCTGCCACTGCATTCACACGGTCCTCTCTCTCTCTCTCCCTCTGTCCATGCACCCTTTCAGTCATAGCAGTGTACTTAAACTGCCACCACACCACTCACCAGAGAGCTACGCTGCCCCTTGCTGCTGCCACTACTTCAGCCCCTTTGTCACTGAGCACCCACCTGTGAGGGCTGAGCCCCCTCCCCTCAATCTCCCAGTATGGGCGATGTTAGTATTAATTTCCCCACTCCGTCCTGTGCTGAACTTGACGGAGGGGAGCAACAAGGCCAGAACCTAGACATCAAAGATTAACACTGTACATATTCTACATTCACAAATCATCTCCTCCACATGAGCTGAAGCAGTTTTCATCGGACTGCGAGGATACAGTATGCTGTGGCCAGAGCTCGACCCAATTCAACATTTATGCAAGATTTTTGAGTGACATGTCAGACAGTGCTCTCTGCTACTATCACAAAAATCCACCCATGGGAGAATATGGTGTTCCTCTCTCCAGCAGAGCTCCAGTGGCCTTTCAGAAATTTGAGAAAAAGAGCATGTAAGATGTTCCGGATGCTCAGGAACCAACATCACAGCGAGACACCCGCCGCTGTTTTTTTTTTTACTTTAATTTGTCACATTCAAATGTTCAACATTTTGGGTATGAAAGGTCAAAATGGCAAAATTGTCCTGCGTGTTGTGTTAGCCTACCAGTGACAGCTAGGTTCAGCGCAGGGTCCCAGGGGTGACAGGGAGGCTTGGCCTTCCGCTGACCCCCGTCTGTATGCCGCCACGCTGGTTAAGAAGCAGGACGAATGGAGATCATCTGGAAAACAAGCAGATCAGAAAGTCAGCCAGATGCAGCTTATTGCCGAGTATACATCAAAGGCCTGGGTATGTTTGTCTTATTGTGCGTTGTGTAAAGTGTGACTCTTTGGATGCTGTGCGTGTCTGCGTGTGATTATGTGTTGCCATATGTCTGCCTGTGCAGCCGTATGCTGCTCAAACTAATTATGGTGGGGTCCAGGAAGACGAATAACAGGCTATATGTGCTCATATGCGACAAATGTCCCCCAGCTGGAGGACATAAAAATATTATCATAATAGCCACAGCATATTGTGCTGACAGTATCCTGCTGCACTGTTTAGATATGTACTTATGGACAAAAACAGACAGAGTGAAGGTTATTTCAGCTTAACACTATAGGTCGCTTTTCATTACCCTCTGAAATCATCTACAGGAGCATCACAAACCCGAGCCCCGTTGCCATGGTTGCATCACTAAACATGCAGCTTATGAAACAGTCATGTTTTGTTTAGGTCTAGGATTAGGTTTAGGAAAAGATTGTGATTGTGATTTGGTTTTAAATAAGTATTTCCGTAACTTTTTTGTCATCACAGTGGACAATAAGGTTTGCACTGGGGAACAACAGTGCAGCCTCCTCCGAACACAGACTTTGTCGCTCTGTATGTTACGTCATCTGTCTATTGTTCCTGTCATAATTACTACAGCCGCTAGAGGTCATCTAACAATGAAACCTAACAATATGTCATAATTAGCTTTGGCACAGATGACTGATGAAGAGGACAGTCTCCAGCTAAAGTGCTGTCCAAGCTGAACGCATACAGTAGATAAGAAGGGGACGTCAGCGGGTCGTGCTTACTGGAGCGAGCTGAAACCGTTGTTTCCTGCAGAAACTTTTGTTTGGACAACCTTTGACGGAGCTGGCGGTGCTGTGCAGGTTGGGCTGCATGTAATTACAGTGTGCTTGCTTGCTTGTAATTAAGCCAGGCCCACGGAGTCAGCACCCAAGCCAGTCCAGGCTCCACGTGCACTTCTCCTTTTTCTGAGGCTCTTGTGATTTAATTAACGTGCAAACATACAAACGTGCGCACACACAACACTGAGCCACCAGACCGTGTCTCAGACTCCGTTGCACAGCCCTCTGTATTCCCCTCTCGTTTGTCGCATGCCGGCCTTCGCCAGCCCTCCACAAATTCACTGGCTTTGTGAGGTGCAGCAGGGTGGCCACCATGGCTGGGAATTAACCCTGCTATAAAGGGGCTGCCTGACCCGTCTGTTGGACAATATTGTCTTGTGTGTTGTGCGTTTCGGCCCAGCGAGCGCAGTAACTATTCCGTATATCAGCATCAATACGGATCAAGTCTGACGAGGGGAAAAGTCAGACAGCCAGGACTGGTGGACTGAATAGTGCACAGTGCAGGCGGCTGCTGGGGGGGGAGTATGTCTTGGTATGACTGCGACTCTGTCTCTGAAAGGCAGAAGCAGCTGCTGCTGCTGTGTCACTGCCCCTGGGCTGTAGAGGGAGACTCTGGAGATACAGGGCTCCTCTCCCCTCCTTCTCCCACTGCCCCCCTTTCTCCTACCATCGCTCCTCTCCTCACCTCACCTTCCCTCTCTCTCCCGTCTTTCTTTCTTCCTCGGTCACACTAAAACACCGGCACCAACAGGCAGCAGATAATGCAAGGACACACACACACACACACACATACCCGGCAGTGATGAGCTCGCACATGTACTGCTTCATTTTCTGTGTGTGGGCCCGAACACAAAAGGCTCGTCCCTCTTATCTCTGCCTGCCGTCTTTCTGCCTGCGCGTGTGACAGTAGAAAATTCATCTTCGCAAAAATGCGTGTAAGTGCTCGTGGGTTTTTTCTTGTTTTCAGCTTTTTTCCATGGGGCTGTCTCTCAGCTCGGCACCGCACTAATAGGCCTTCTGCGAGCCACCCTGCATGGCAATTAACCAAAAAACCATGGGAAAAACATTGATAAACAAAGATGAAACACTCCACGCCTTGCCCGTCGCAAAGCCCTCAATCGAAGTCAAATTGTGTCATCCTCCCAACAATGCATTTCGGCAGGTAGAAGCGCCCGTTTGTTCAAACGCTTATTAAAAGCCAATGCAGACCATTTATGTGGGTGTTGTTACTGGAGCCGGAGCTGAGGCGGCGGCGGGCGCTTCATCCCTGTCCACGCGGCGCTCTGGCAGTGTGCGAGCCCAAGTCTGCTGCCCATAGTTTCATGTGAGAGCCAGAGACAGGGACTGCAGCCACCACCAAGGCTGAAGAGCTTCATCATCCAGCAAACGGGCTCATCTATCCTGAATTGGCGACAGAGCTAAAGAGATGGCTCGAGGAATTAAAAAAAAAAGCGCATGAATTGTTCTCTTTTCCCTCCCTTTCTTTTCTTGTTGGCTTTCTATCACTCCCTCATCTCCCATTCCCTGGATTTCTCTCATTCAGGCTATTTCTTTCTTGACAATGTTTACACTTAGCCTACTCCCTGAAGCCCTCTGAACATTATTCTTGGCCACAGTAGATCAATATCAACTACGTTCCCTGTCCCCGTGTTTGCTACCGCTAAAACTTTGTAGTAATGAATTTTTTTTTGCCAAAAAAAAAGAAATTCTCTGGAGTTGATCTGATGAAACCAGCATCATCTGGGTCCTCCAGTAAGCTTTTCTTCTGAATGTCATCAGGCCAAATGATATCGCTTGCATCTCACATAGCTCTTAATCTGTCGGCAATAATTATGGCTTCATAGTAATGAAATGCTCGCATTCCCTATCACAGTGTTATTTTCTCTAAGTGATGCAAGTTGATGGAAATCCAAAGCAGTGGCTGGATGTTGGATGAGGGGCCAACTTGCATCATGGCAGCAGACAGACAGCATATTGTACTGGTCAAACAAGTGCTCTGCAGGCGCTCTGTTTACATCAGAGCCAGTCAACAGGAGTCAAGGAGGTGAGCCCGAGGTTGACTGGTGCCTTGCTTCACTGGACTCTGAGAGTTTTACAAGGTCTCTGTCAATATCTGTGACAAGCTACAAGCGACATTTCTGCAGTCTTGACTGCACTGGGGAATCTGTTGATCTGTACACTGACACTCAGTAGGCACAGTATAATGCTAACAATCCCCACTGGGGCTATACTAGTGTTTACACTGTGAATCTGCACGGTGATAAAAACGCAGGAAAAAATTAAATGAAGCACAGACAAAGGAGAAAATGCATCAATTGGGATGGATAAGAGTAAGAAAAAAAATCAAGGCACTTGATAAACCTTAAAATAGGCAAACTAGAAACCTAAAGGCATACTAAAAATGATAAAACCCACGCAACAGTGTTCGTGATTGCTACATACGGGGGGTGGGGTGTGTGTGTGGGGGCGGCAGCATTGCAGTATTTCCTGAAAACTTGCAGAGCTTATTTATGTTTTGTGTGACAAGATTGAAGAAATTTTAATTAAAAGAAAAAAAATCAATATGCAGGTTGAAGCTGAGCAGAAATAATCAGCCTGGTCCACAGTATTTGATTGTCATTTAATCATTTTAGTCATATTACAAACAAAAAAGTCAAACAGTTCCCGGTTTGAGTTTCTCAGCTGTGATGACTCTTATCTCTTTGTCTTATATGATCATAGGCTGAACTTTTTTCAGTTTTGGTTTGTCAGTTGGACAAATCTGAATATGTACATCAGGAAGACAATCACTACATTAGCTGCAGCCCTAATACACCTGCTGTGGACTGAACATTATTAACTTTGCATATGTAGAAGTTATGGATTGAGTTAGATTTTATGAGTGTACCTAATAAAGTGGCCTCTGAGTGTTTATTTTGTTTTGACCTTATACTGCACATAAAGACGTCTGCATCGTTAAATGTTATGCAGCAGGTGAGTTTTCTCCTCCTGTGTCCTTTGAGTCATCTGTGTCTGTATTACAAGTAGTTTGCACGGATCCAGTAGCATTCTCATTTTTCTTTCCAGTGCAGACTTACATGATTCATGATTACTGTCCAACGACAGCCCTACATTATGCTCCCCTCCCTACTTCCAGCCCCCTCTCCACAGCTGCGGTTTCTGCCTGATCAATGTGCGTTCTTAGCAACTCCATCTCTTTCTAATTAAGATATTTGACTGTGTTCACCTCGAGGATTTCATAGAAAGGTCAAGCCGACTGTTCTTCCATTTAGGCTGCAGAGCGCTCACCAGGGTCTTTTTCATCACACTGCAATGATCCGGGCCCAAAGTGTTCACGTGATAAAAATGTGAGCGCCTGCTGACGTGAGGGATTTTGGGAGGTGCGTGACGTTGGCCTGCGCCAGCTCCATCAGGCCCACTTACGGGCGTAATCACCTCATGTTTCATCAGAGCTTTGCGATGGGACAAATGATCGCTATAAAACACCAGGGAAACAAATTAACCATGGTGTCAAGATTTTAATGGTTCCAATTAGTCAACACTTTGGTAAGTGTGCGTTATTAAGAATAGTTGCGTGCCACTTCTAATCTGTAAATTCCTCCTTGTTTTGTAGCGGTCACGACTAATGTGTCCGACAGTTTTTACACTTGTCCCACAGGGCTTACATTACTGAAAATAGTGTTCATCAAGTACACTGTGCATGATACGGGAGCTGGGTATTCAGTCAGACTGACATCGCCGCATGAAACAGACACACACACACACAGACCGCCACCAGATTCCAACATCTCCTCAACTCGTCCTGTTTTCGTGCAGAAAAGCATGGCGGGCAAATAGCCAGACAAATATGCTCAAATATTTTAGGCAAACATATTTTCTCCACTTTGTCTGTAACTCGCTTCTTTCCTCTTAACTGTTGTCCATTACTAAGCCAACTAAAAGATAACAAGCCAACTGCTTAGCAAATATTCTACACTTACTAATTGGTTTCATCTAACTTGTTATCAGGCCTGAGAGTTTGGATTTTAGATTTTTTTTTCTTTTTCACATCTGCCAGCAGCTCCTCACTGATTCCCTCCAAGATTACATCCTTTAGAGCATTATTCAGTTGGCACCGTCTCCTTCCTCTGCAATGGTTTGATTGCAGACAGAGACAATAACCAACCAGTTGGTTTTCCAGAGGTTGTAGAGTCTGCCAGACCTGCTTCTGTTTATGCATCATTGTTTAGATGAAAAAGGGATTCCTTGCTTCCTTTATAACACTGACTACATTCATGAACAAATTGAAATTTTGACCTGAGGATGGTAATAAGTGATAATTCAGGGGGACAACTAACATTTCTAAAAACCATGCATGACTGCAGCAAATTGAATGAAGCGCAACAGTTCTGAAGATACAGTGCATCTCTCTCACCACAAATGTCAACCTGCTGGTGGCACTGGTGGAAAAGTATCATCACTGTACCAAAGTCTTTTCGATGTAGAAATATTTCAAGGGATAAATGTTGCCTTGTTGATGAAGTCTGTAGGACGCCTCTGGAGACCATGAATGTTAACACCAGATTTCATGGCAGTTTATCTGATAGTTGTCGAGGTAGACACAGATGTCAACCTCGTGGTTCAGCTAGATAAAGGATCAAAACTCCATTGATCTCTAGAGCCACTCACTGCTGACATGGCTAAGAAAATAATGTAGTTTACTGCAGTATGCTTTGAAAAGAAGGGAAAATTTGCAAAAAGGAAAGAAAAAGTTTGCAAAGGTGAGTTTAAAAATGCCCTTACAAGAAGCAATTATAAATCAAGAAAGACAGAAACAAATTAAAATGATAACCTAAAGACATTAACAAAATGAGCAGCTGGAGCTAAATAAAAAGCTTGCATCAAGGTTAAAAAAAAACACAATAATATGCATTCAATAATTGGGAGAAAAAGTGAATAAATTTATTCTCTTTGCAGAACTAAATCTATTAAAATATCTCTGGGGCCCTGACGGCATGCCACCGCATGAGTCTGCCAATTTAAGCATACTGCATTCTTTGGCAAACAGGAACACACATTCTTGTGACATACTGGGCATACTGTGTTTCAGCAGAATATACTGAACAGCCGCTCTTTGCTGCAGGTATCACACACCACAAGCCCATTAGCCAAATGGCAACAGAATAAAGGTCTTTGCTCCAGTCCGCTGGCCCTGGAGGGCTTGGAAATGGCTGGACTGCAGAGGATGCGACGTTCAGCCTGACTATGGATTTGTCAAGTTCGTCGACATCTGGACTTAAGGCTAAGCCTCAGCTAAAAAGCCACACCTTGTGCGCATCCAACCGGCAACGACCTCCAATAGCTCCCCAATTCCCCCCACCTCTCTCCCACGCCACCCCGGCTTATGGAGCTCTACGCTGCAGGCAACGGAGGGCAGATGTGGGCTCCACCTGCCCCCTCCCTCTACTCCTACTGATGAACAGGCTTGCCAGCTTGCTGTGTCACATAGGGATCTTAGAGGGCAAGGTGCCGCAGTTACCTGCTCATCCTGTCCACAACCCCCTGGCACCATCCCACGCCTCTCCTGCCCCACCTACCACTGCCTCCTCAGCTAAAATGCCTTGAAGGAATAGGGGAAGGGCAGAGGAGACAAACAGTGAGCACGCCTGTGTGTGCGTGTGTGCAGTTGATAAGGCAGATGTGTGTGTGTGTGTGTGTGTGTGCGTGCGCGTGTGAAAACCTGTGTTTGTGTCTCAGAGCGAAGGAGCGCGAGGTGTCAGCTTTAAGTAAAACCGCAGCAGACAGAGCCGCCGATGAAGGTGTGCGGCTGCGTGTGAATGATGGAGCGCCTGTGTCGCTCATCGTCTTTCCGCTCACGCCGGTGGTTAATTATTCACCGGGGTTGCGCTGCAGAGATGAACTGAGGGGCTCTGGGATAAAGGCACTGGAGGAGGAAGATGAAATTATAAAATCCTAATGACGGAACTCTGGCTGAATGGTAATTTCTTAAATTGATTTTGAAGGGGTGCCCAGACAGAACCGGCACGGAGAGACATTGAGACGGAGAGGATTCCTCCTTCGCTCCCCTCTCTCTCCCTCTCTGAACGTGCGCCAGCCCTCTTCACCTCTGCTCTAATCTTCCTTTTCATCCTACACTTTAGCTTTGTCGCCACACGTCTGTCCTTTTGTTTCAATCTCTCCTACTTAACCTCAACTTCTCACCAACTCCTCTACCCACGTTTCCTCCGTAAGTGTCTGCACAATGTAATTATCTTTTTAACCGTCATCATTTTACCCCTACTTCATACAAGTACAGGACCTCAAACATCAGGTAAACTGAGCGTGAAGTCACGTTAGTGACAAGGAAATGAAAACTGACATCTGATGTCCAGTGGATTAAAACCCAATGACTCTGATGTGACGCCTAGATTAAGATATTTCTTTAAATGTTAACAGTGCAGATGAGAGCCTTTTCCTTTCACGCTCAGGAAGCAAGAAAACTTTTGTTAAACAAATACACACTGATATGTACAAACCAAAGGACTTTTGGAATGAGAAACTCCAGCAGAACTCACTTGTAGCTATACTGGGTTATATATACTGGGCAAAGGCCATAATGACTTTATTATCAAGTATAATAAAACACCTGAACTAGTGCATTTACCAGTTGGCTTCACTCTCCACACTGGAAAATAGTTGATAATTATGGATCTGTAATCTGGATTAATTAATCTGACGATTAGTCTTCTTTTTTCTGTCATTTTACTTTTGAGCACGGCTGCAGCCTCACGGGAGACAAATGGTATTAGGGGCAAAACCCATCAATACGTGCAGGTAGGTGAATGTGGGAGGGTAAAGTAAATGCATAAAGTTCTCAGTAGCTAGTGTTGAGCAAAGAACTTAACCTCCAGCTGCTCCAGCTGCTCCAGCGGAGCTCACCGGATCTGTGTGGATGGATCAGCGAATGTTGAGTTTACTTTAGTTAAAGACATTTTCACATCCTTCCTCTTGTCGCCGACTTTTGCAGTTTTATGCCACCTGTGCAACCAAACACAGCATCTTCACACTTCAGCGCACAAGCCCAGATGTACAAACAAGCACCTCCAAATATCCCTCTCCATCTGTCAGCTCCCTTCATCATTAGTCCCTCTCCTCGCCGTCTCTCTTCTCGTCCTGTGTGACCAACGTGCTACCCTGGCCAGGCCTGTTACCCTGTTATCCGTGCAGCTGGCCTCAGAGGAGAGTGAGAGGCACAGTGATTGACAGAGATAAGGCCTCTAATTAGAAGATGTGATTGGGGGCTCTGGAGGGGGCTTAGCTCCCAGGCAGGCGGAGACAGAGACGTATCCGCCGTCCAACCCCCCCGCAATTAGATGCACGTCTGATATCAGCTTGGTATCCCTCGAACCCGGGTGGGGGGGTGCACTCTGCAGCACGTTGTCCGTCAATTTCATTCTTTTTCCCTTTTCCTTCCCTTGCTAAACCCGCTGCTAAACCCGCCGATGGATTGGGTAGATACCGACAGACACAAACACACACATTGCACAAGAGACGCCGATGAATCCTCACCCAGGAGGACGGAGGGAAACACAAATACACATCCATGCGTGTACTGATTACAGTGCACACAGAGCGAGCACACTCGTGCAGAAAGTTAAGACGCCCAAATGCCTCTTGCGTTAGACCGTGAAAAATTGTGCATGTAAATTCCTACGCACTTGTAGAGGATGTGATGCGATGCGCAGAGGATGTAAATACACAGGATGAATGCACATACAAACAAGAACAGACACACCTGCTCCTACTGTATTTATACACACATTTAACACACCGTTAGCATGCGCAAGACTGACTCAGTACTCTTACAGCAAGCTTTTAATTTACTGTGCAGGAGTACAATCTGCCTGCAGAGATTTTACAGCCCGGGCAAAATGTCACATCATCTCAGCGCCAAGTTTTATGACTCTAATCTGGGTGGCTGACACAGACGCAGCACCCAGCTCGCATGTTCAAAATGGAATAATAGTGCATTATGACACACAAGAGCATACATCACAAGAGTTCTTTGCAGCTGGAGTGTGTTGTCGGATCGAGCCAATTTATGAGCCGATATGTCTGCAGCCTAATTCCAAATATGAGGGAGCCGTCATTTGAATAATCTACAACAGGGGAGCGGAAGGCTAAGGGATATTTAACATGATGAATAAGACCGAGCTGAACAACTTGTGCTATCTGCTGAAGTCTTAAATCTAGAGTCCTATCTGGGGTTGGGCTGTGTGGATGGACCGAGTCCATGTCAGTCTGAGGTTTTCGGGAGGGGAGAAGAGAGAGAAAGAAGGAAAGAAGGAAAGAACAGGGCAGATGAGGAGAAAAAAACCCCACAGGACGGAGACACAGGGGGCCGGTTATGCCCAGTCTTTGACTAAAGAGATTTCTCAGCAGACATCCAACTGAAAAGGCAAATTAGCCTGGGAGCAGGCATAATCCATGTCTGTGAAACTGCCCACGAGTGTTTTCTCACTGGGGAGCCAGGTCTTCATTATATATCCTTGCTCCTCAATATCATATACAAGTCTCTGCCCAGAGACCGGTCGCCTCAGCAACAAGTAAATTTGGCTTTAACATGCTCTGTTTAACATGCCATGCTGGCTGGCTCTTCAGCTTCCTCTGTCATTAGTCATAAGTCACTACATGAAAAAAATGACATTTTGCATAGCTTCAATTCTGATTCCAAGCACTTCCGAGCTCGATTTCCTCTCCTGCTATGTACACACAGGCAGCGCGAGCTTGGCTCTGAATAAGTGACCTTGAGCGAGGTGTGCGCTGCCAACGCTCAACATAATAGGGAGCAGGAGAAGATTGTTAGCTCTGTGTGGCGAGGAGGGCAGAGTTGTATCCCCTCGGTGCAGGTCAAACAGGCTCTGGGAAATGGGGGGGGGGCAGGACAGCAAAGATGTAAAGGCAGAAAGGGAGGGGGGGGGGATCTGTGAGCTCGCTCAAGGAGAGAAATTGGAGAATTGGAGCATTTCCCCCTTGTGGATACTCAACATTTATGACCAGACTGAAAAGAGAGAGGGAAAAAGAAAGACAGGAGTATGTGTAGTCTTTATGCCTGTTTTTTCACTCACACCACTTTCTACTCTTTACCTAGTGCATCTTTACAGTTTTAGGCATGCTCTTTAGCATGTTAGCATGTTAGCATGCCTCCACTGCTGTCTTGACATGAGTCCTCTTTGCGCCGGTCAGGCAGAATGGAGTAAAAAGCACTGACCAGCCAGCTGAGAGCATATCGCCAGCCTGCAATTAATGTCAACGAACCCTTTTTTCATGCGGCCATGAATTATCATAGGGAGATAAAATCTCAAGGTGAAACATCTTACTTCAGGTTATTTGTCCACAAGGTAAATGTGTTTGTAACTCTCCTGCCAAAAATAAACTGCAGCACTGAATTATTCTACAAAAGCTTGGCTAATGTTCATGAACTTTTTTCTTTGCATCCGTTTGTCGACGTTGTCAAAACTGTCACTCTGCGATATCTGTGCATGGTGACTATGGCTATGATATGGTTACAGTTATGCAGCTAAAACACTTAGTTATGATGAGGGGAGAAATTGTGGTTCCAGTTGATAAAACAGCCAACATTAATTACAGGCGTGACAGCGTGCAAACTCGGGTATCTTGCATGAAAGTTCAGTGTGCAGCACCGCCCTGAACTCTGCAGCTTTATTTTCCGCCTCGCTGCATTGAGGCCACATCAGTTCCTGCGCTGACACTGAAGGACGTAAATCAGGAGGGACAGAATCATCCTATATGCACGTTGTCTACAGTCTCTGGGTTGGTTTATTTCCCACTGAACAGGACTGTAAAATCTGAGCAGCTACTGATTTTTGTAAAAACAGAGTTTGTGAGCATCCATAGAAATGATGTCAAATCCTCAAGGCAGCTGTAGAAGATGAATGAATAGAAAGAATATAAAAGAAAAAATATATAAAAGAATATAATTACATAACAATATAAATTACAGTGGCACACATCACATATTAAGGGTATGTATATATTTTTCACTTACAATTAGTCAACCAGAATAGTGCACAGGATGTTACAAGATTTAACTATCTGAAAGCTGAGGTAAAACAACAGGCATGTAGCGAAGTGCACGTGTGGGTTTAAATCAAATTAATAACTCTGAATTTGTAGGAAATAATAGGTTGTGGGTTTGTTTTTAAGTCTCTCTGTCTGTGAGGACCCAGTTACTGTAAGTCCGTGACATAGTGACACATATATACAGTTATGTCCACTGCATGGCAAAAAGCCACTCTTAATGAGGGCTTCAGCAAATGCAGTGCTGCAACTGAAAAGACGGTCGTCCTGCCTGAAAACTGAATAGCAGCTCTGTGAATGCCTCATTACGATAAGCGGAGGGACGGTCTGCTGTTAGGAGGCCACTTTTGTGCTGCCGGCTTCTCGCTCTCACCCCTCTTCTCTTGTCAAGATGCATTTTATGTTTCCATCTTTCGGTGTTGTGATAATTTAAAGCGTTGCTTGCGATTCGCCGCGGCGCTGGAGTCTCGTGGACTCTGCGGGCCGAGAGGCAGGGTGAAGGCTGAGTATTTATGAATGGCCTTTAACTGCAGGGGGAAGAGATGAACTGCTGGATTTATCCTGGCTCGCGCCTTCTCCCTGCTTCTTAGCCCCCACTCTGAGTCGCCGCACAGCATCCCATTGTACGTGACATTCAGCCCCAGTGTGAAAATCAGCAGATGGGTAATTTTGTTTGTATGGTTAGTGTGGTAGCGTGGGTGTGTGTGTGCGTTTCTGTCTGCGTATTAAGAACGAGAGTGGGGTGAGGGAGAGCTAAGGAGCGGGGAATAATTTATGACCGCTGTACCCTATAATTAGCAAAAACTAAATTGCGTGTCAATGTAGGAGGCAGTTAAATAGGACTCTGCTTCTGTCAGAGAACATTACAAACAGTGTATTTCCACTGAGTCCCTCTCTCAGCTGGAAAAAATGGGATTGCTAAAATAGAAGCCCGTGGCCTGAATGATTTCAGACTCAGTTTGGTGAAACCAAACCAATAACTTTTTGATGAATTGCTAATTCTCAATTACTTTTTGGCTTTTAATCTGTTAATAAAAGTGACGACGCGGCCCAAAGGCAGAATCACATTTGCAGACACAGAGCACATTCTGAAACGATAGCATGCTGCTGTTTTTTTAATTCTTCCCCTACACACTCTGTTGCCTATTAAGGTGCATGCTAGCCTGAGGTGTGTGCGTGTGTGTGTGTGTGTGTGTGTGTGTGTGTGTGGTATGCATCAGTATTGTAGCACTTCCACAGATGGGGGGCTGTGCTCATTTGAAAAGGCTGACAGCAGCTGGCTGATTGATCAGATTGACTTATTGGCTCACAACCCCCCGCAAGCTTCATGTAAGACCTTGACTCGGATGGGACAATATTCTTTCAAATCAATTCAGGATGCCGTGTCTCTGAGTCAAGCACCATCAGATATTATTAACAAAATTAAACTCCACTCAGCATCTGACACAGTTTAAATCTTTTGAAGCCAAACATATTCATATTTAATCTACATTTAAATCAACATAAAATGTAGTGACCCATTAAAACCCTCATGGGAAACAGCAGCTGGAGTAAAACCACACCCTCCTTCCATCGCAGGCTCGACCTGAACTTGGATTTAGGGTTTTGAATTAAGAATCTGACATCATAACTGTCCAGCATGAATGCCCGTTTGGGAAATAAATTCTATACATAAGTAAATCACCCAATTTTATACAGAGGAGAGAGTTTGAATGTGCATGATAAGCAAAGGAGATGAATGCACTGACCTCCAGAATGACTAGTCCACATTAACTTTGATCTCTGCGCCAACGCTGGATTATCAGTTTAGAGTATTAAAGCGCTGCACCCACACTCTGCATCCATGATGCTAAATGCACCGTGTGCTGCAGAAATGGTGGTGCAGGTGGTGCATAAGGTTGTTTATGATTATAAAACTATGTACCTAAAGGTGAAACATGCTCCACATTAGGGCACAGTAGAATGTTTTTCAGGCCTTTCAAGCACACATTACATTACTATATATATATATATATCATGACATATTGCCAGATCAATACTGTTCAGCCTAAATCTCAACACAAAAGGTGACTGGGTTTTTGTCAGGTGTCCATCCCGATAAACAGTGACTGGTGAATTAAACTACACGGCCATTTATGTGTAATATACATTTTACGAACAGGTGTCAATGGAAATAGTCTTAACTAATTTCTGTCTGTATTTCGCAGTTTCTTCATTTACAGTCACATAATTAATATTTCCGACTTTAATTGCTTTACTGGCTCCTCTGCATTGCTGATTGTAAGTAAATTACAGCATAGCATTGTTGGAATTAGTGTGAGAAAACACAGGTTTATTAATGTGCCCCATCTGCTTGGGGGGGCCCTGTAGGGCTGTTTAACATTAGACAACCTGATGTTGCTGTCACTGTTTGATACAAGGCTTCAGACGTTCCTAAATGATGAGGAGACGCCTGCATTAAGAACAACACAATGAGCTATTATCTTTAAGTGGATGTAAATGGTTCTCAGTGCACTTGACAAAGCTCATTCTGGCAAAAAAAAAAGTCTTGCACACAAGAGAACTAATTGTTAAATGAATTACTTTTACCATTAACTTTCATTAATTATAATTTCATAAAGTGACATCTACCATAATAATCCATTTGAGATGTGACATGCTCATTATCAGAGCATTGTCTCTTAAATGCCCATTATGAAATACATGAGATTTGTGACTGAATGTCTATTATGAACAAATACACTGATGCTGACTGCTTTTCTCTACATTCTATGAAATGTTGCATACTCTTCTCTGGCTCACTAGCCACTGTAAGCTAACACTCAGCAATGGAGGGTGTGTGAAACCTGCACATTTACTACAGGGATTTGCCTCAAGTAACTTACCCACCACTGCTGTAATTGTGCGATATGTGCGAGCGCTTACAACAGCTACGGCCTCACAAATGCCACAGACAGCCAAATTATCCCGTCAACATCCATTACCCATCAAAAACTGCACACTGCTGAGCAGGTCCACAACGACAACTTGCCAGAAGCTGCAACAGTCTGTTCACAGTGACACAGCCAATAATTGCTAGTAAAACCTTGGCCTGGAGGAAACGAGTGTGAGCCACATCCAGTTGACAACAACAACCAGTTGTAAAATTTTCACAGTTGCCCACTTATTTTGGTAAAGTTCCAACGAGCGACTATAAATCGCACAAATCCTTCGTTCAGGAGAGGCACAGGCGCTCTCAAACTTCAGAGTCTAACCCTGACAAACCGCAGCAGAAGCGGTCGCCAGGAAATTCAACACTCCTCAGCAAGTTTCACGGAAAACAACCGTCTTACTCTGAGTGAAATATTGTTTTCCCATTCCATTATCATACAAAGCAGATGTTGCCTTCAGCAAACACCCTGCCCGTGAGACACATTCAAAGTTTCACCATGCTTTGTCGAGTTTCACCTCACAGATGTAAGAGAAAGTGCATCAGAAGAATCTCACAAAGACCCGTGTTGGCTGCCAAACACCCCCACTTAACATAAATGATCTTCTATTTGGTTTTAAAAAGCTATCATCCTTATAATGGGGAACATTTCCACCACCGCCGACAGGACTTTCTTCACTTGCTTCATGGAAAATAAGTTTTTAAGACTGAATATAAGATGAAATGACTTGTTGAAAAGGGACATTTTTCCCCCACTTCATTCTGCCTGTTTTTCACACTCCTATCATAAATCCCTGGCTGGTAATATTTAATCTGTTTTCACCACAAAGCCATCCATTTTAACTCTGAGCTCATTAGCAGCACTTGAAATCCTCCCTGTATCGCATCTCCTTTGCCTTTTATTCAATCACGTGGAAACAGCAACCCTTGCTCTTTTGCATCAATCTGCTATATCTCTCTACATTTTCTTTTTCTTTTCCCCCTGTTACTTTCTCCTCTGAGGATGCTGCATGAAGGTGACCGGTCTCGCCCTTTTACCTGCCAACGCACATCTGTTTTATGCAAACTAGCGCGAGCTCAGCGGGGTGAGTGGGTGTTTAATTGAGACAGAAAACAAAGTGGGCCTTCGTGATTTAACGCTACTTGGCAGAAATGGGAGGATTCGTTTTTCCAGCCACTATTTCCCGCATTAACACAGCACAGACACGATAAATACTGAACAGGACCTGTGAGGTTTTGATGTCTTTGGGAAGTCATTTTGCCCTCAAGTGGGATGGAAGGCAAACAGAAAAGGCAGCGTGACTGGAATGAGGCATGGATGCCACCTCCCCAGGGTGGCCAGATTAAAATATGGCAACAGTGAACACAGGAGGCGGAATTGCAAAGCGTGGCAAAAGAGCAAGCTTAAGAGGGAAGGAGAGTGGGGTTGGGGGAGGGCGGGTTATTGACACGAAGATTAAATGGATCTCCCCTGTAAAACCGCTGGATAAAAATCACTGTCCGTGGGTGATCACACACCCAAATTATCATTAGGGAATAAATATGAGAGCTGGTATCGCATGAGCAAATCAATATGCTTGTTAAAACCTTGAATCGTTGCATGGGAGAATTAAAAGCCAGGGGAGTGTGTAATAGCATGTTGCCATGGTACAGCTTCAATGACATGCCAGAGATGTTTGTCTGTGTGTGTGTGTGTGTGTGTAAAGATGAGGAGTAATGGTAATCACTGCAGCACTTCGGGCTCTTTCGAGGCCCTCAAATTAAAACATTAAAGGGGCGTCCAACAATCACTTGAAGGGACAATCCAATTATAAGAGTTACAGTATGTGCTTGAAGGTGCGTTTTCTCAACATAAGAGATTAAAAAAAAAGAAAGAGGAGGCAAAACTTAATTATTCAGGAATTCTTAATTGTTACTGCTCAGTTTACGCTGCAACACCGAAAGCAGCTGGGATTTGTACATGGTCCTGCTTCACTGACTGCAATCTGCAAAGCTCGGTTAAAGAGAGAGAAAATGAGGGGTTGTTTCTTATGGGATGAGGTTATGTTACCTTGATGAGAGCTGACAGCATAATTGGACATAAAAGCACATGTGGGTATTAAAGCCTATTTTGTAGGTCAGCTGACGTGTCTGAAACCACAGGTGCAACCTGCAATAATTCTTAAATTAAGCGGCGTTTCCCTTTATGGGATGCGGTTTGACAGCAGTCATGGATTTACATCGTGTTGTTCTCTTAAAGGACGGACGTTCGCTGCCACAGCAAAAGCCTCAGTCTGCTCAAAGACGCCATGAGATATTAGCAGATCTTCATTTTTTATCTTTAAAGTGGCATTAATCCATTTTCTGATTAATAATGTCTAATGTGGAGAGTCGCTCATCAATCCACGGAGAATTATGAGCGACTCTGGAGTTTTAGCATCTCTGACCACATTTTGGTTTTACAGTCCGTGACTCTCCTGCTTTTATTTACTCTCAGTACTCACATCGACTGGTGCTGAGTTTTTAAGACGGCGAAGGTTACACCTCAAAAAGTAAGAGGAGAGCAGGATGACACACATTCAAAACTTAATGGGGGAATAAAGTGTGAATGCTACGCAAATTAAGTCAATTCCTTTTATATAGCGACAAATCTGAACTGTTACCAGAGGACACTTTTCATATAGAGCAGGTCTGAGCTTAATCTTTATAATAGAAAAAAAATCATTGTTCCAAGTTTGATAAAAAAAAAAATATAAAAGGATTCAAAATCTAATAGCAAGTGCTGTAGCAGATACTGATAGCAGAATATGGATGTTAAACCCCAGGATTCACTTTTTTTCAGAGCAGCAGATGAAAGAAAGCCTCAATGAGAGATTGCATCAAGTTACAGAAGCTAATGGAATAGGAGCAGGGGCTCTCAGGACAGGACTATCTGTGCAGGGAGTAACTCGATGTACTGGCTCGATAGCTTTGATATCAGCATTGTGCAGACTGCATGTTATTAGGACAGAGAAATCACGAGGCACTTAAACAGAAGGTTAAACTTTGCACGGAGCCGCGCACTTAAACTTTTTGTGGCCGACGCGCTTTTAACAGCATCGTCTCAGGATGGCCGCCGGAGAGCGCGTCGCCTTGTGCGATTACATTGGTGAAGGAGTCATGCTCGCCCCCTGTGTCAGTAACTGACTGCTGGGTGGGATGTCAGAGGGCTGCTCTTCACTTTGAGGATGACTCACTGTGGCGCCATGCCTTTGATCCTCTCCCCAGCTTTGTGAATAAAGAATACTCTTTGATTGACGCCGCGCACATTATGGCCGTTTGAGAGTTGGCAGGGGAGAAAAAGACACGTCTGTCACGTTGAAAAGCCCCCGTCTCTGCCGCCGAGGGCCAAGTTGGAGGAAAGCACTTTTGAGCTGCTTTCAACACCCACCCCCTATACAATGCCTGTTATGGGAGCCTTCCCTGCCCCGCAAACACAGCATCCATCCCTCCGCCACGTGCAGCACATTGGAATTCAGCTGCACTTGATCAACACCCACGGCTATTTAAAAGCATGAGACAGGCCCGATACAGACTGGGTTAGTTACAGCTGTGTGCCTGAAACGAACCCTCGGTGCTAACCCACATTCGCAACGGCAAAGGAGAGCGAGGATCAGCCTTAATCAACCATAATGGGTGATAAAATGAGCTCAGCCACAAAACAGGGCCCATCTCTTAGTTTCAGATCCTCCGCCGTACTCTGGCCCCGTGCAACCTCATAAGCAATTACAAGAGTGTTATGTAGGGATAACAAGAAAACAAGAGAATGGGAATCGGAGCGCAGCAGGCAACACGCAAACCATGGGCGCTGTGTTCTGACTAACCGACGCGAGAGCCTTCGAACTGCACAAAATAGGTGAGACAGCAGCAAAACTGCCAAAAAGAAGGAAATGTGAAACAGACGTGTTTCGAAATTCAACACACCGGCACGAATACAGTAGACACACACTGCGAATAATGCATCACAGACAAGGATAAGCCTCGTGAGGGCAGCTCAAGCCTGGTGGTTTTAATACGGCGAGGAAATGCGCCGAGCCCCCGAGAGATGTCACGCACATTCGTCAGCGCGACTGGGGGAATCAAGGAGACGTCTTCGGATGCAGCCAGGTTGGTTACCGGCCCCAGCGGGGTAGCACGAGATACGTCTTAACGCGTATTCAGGGATCCAACGGGATATAATACCCCGCTATGTTATAATCGGTGCAGGATGCATGCCGTCACTGCGCCGTTACAGAACGTTACTTGGCTGCAAAACACGGGATAAAGGACAAGTCGTCCAGTCCTCTCAGCACATGCAAGCGCGCTTGCATGCAACGCAAATGCATGCGTTAAGTTTGTGCTTTCCACCTCAGTTGTGTTGTTCTCTAGTCTGTGTACTGGGCAAATTCAAAGCAATCTGCCACCTCTCCCAAAGCTAGCCAAGCGCTGACTCTAATACAAAGGATGGCGCAGAACACCTGCTGAGATGATGGAGATGGCTGGCAGCCAAGACGACATATGGGTCTGATCCTGGCCTCTAATGAAGACAAGCTGACATAAATATCGGACAAAACGGACCGCTCTGGAGACTCGCTCCGTCCCGCCGCGGCGTGGCTGACATTGACACATACATTTGATCATCCTTGGAAGTGTTCCGGCGGGAGAAAGGAGAGCGGAAGCTCGGAGAGACGGGGAGTTGGGGATGTAACACAATACATTTAATGCATAACAATTCAGCCCCCCAAAAGCATAAACATTTCAGTCGTCTTTGAAGCCTACAAATAACAGAGCGCGCCGTGAGATGAAATGATTTTTTTTGCTGCTGTAAACAAGCACTAGCTCAGCCCGCGCAAGGTGTATCGAGTGTCAGAACACGTCGGTGTTGAAACAAAAGCTTGTTGGAGCGTGAAAGACTTCGCTATCCTTAAGCTCAGAGCTTGAGTCAAAAAAAGAAAGAAAAAAGAGACAAACATCAAACTGGGCGAAAACACAAGTAATTAAGTTAAGTCAGTTCATGAAAGGAAAGTGCTTTTGTGCATGTTCAAATGCAGGACCTGAGAGCAGCTGCTCCTAAACAACCTTTTCATTTCTCTTCCTCCCCCAGAAGAGAGTGGAAGGATCATGTGGCAAAATCCTGTTCCTGTATTTGTACTGACTGTCTTGTTCTTGGGCCCAAACAGACCTTCTCCGCTGTGGTCTTTGGAACAACTGGAGAAACAAACAAACAAAAAGTAGCATTGATGCCACTTCTTTTTTGTCCATGTTGTGAACCAGCCAGGGAGGCTAACTGTTAACACAGCTGCCTGACAGGGCAGCTCTGGCTGTTTGGCGAGATAATGGCCTGGACCCCAGACACAATAACAGCCTCCCTCAGTGAAGAAATGTTGCACTGCCAGTTCTCAGCCCTCCCTGCAGTCGATTTATAGCGCACCATAATTAATACACTGTAATTAAAGCATATATGGAGAGCTGTGACGTACACAGTGTGGTGCACGGGCGCCCCATGCTCTCACAGGAGCGCAAACATGTGAAATGATAATCATCGCATCTGTCAAATCACATAAACGGACATTTCTTCATGCCCCCCGTTCATTCTGCGGTGACGCCACATGCTAATCTCCAGCCTGCAGTTATACATTATAAAAGCTGAAAAGAATATGCAAAGTGTAGCGGTGCACTTTGGTCATCACTTCACACAGACAAAGGCACTTTTCTACAGTATGTGACAGAAAGGTTTAATAATCATCCATTACTGTCAAAGTTTATCAGCTGCCTGTTTCACGAGGCGCCCGTGCAGCATTGACTCGCGACGCCGACATCTCGGGATCCGTGTTTCGCCGCAGAAGTCGTAATTCCTGGGAGGTTCGAACCATCCGATTCGGCGTTCGTGTATTATCGCTCCGGCTGTAATCCGTTCATTAGGGAAACAATCTCAAAGTCTTTTTTGATAATTAATGGCATTTAAATAATGATACGATGTACTGTATATGTGGGGAGCAGTCTTCCTTATAGCATGTTAATGATCCACAGCATTCTGCTAATCAGCCAATTAATCACCATCTTATGAATTTAATCTCTTACTTAGGCCCTGTTCTACATAATGGGTTTTAAACATTCAAATACATGCTTGGATTACAAATGAGGCTCGTTGTGGCGCCATGCTCTTCTTAAACTGGGCCTCCGCTGACAGCCATTGTTGCCATGTTATTCAGTGTAACCTGTTACAGACGATGCTCTGGACTGAGATTGCTGCATTAAAGCTGTTTGTTCCTGTATATCCTTCATGGGTGTACGTACAGTGCCTGTTCTTCCACGGTGGCATTTTCTGATGAAAAACCACCCTCTCCGCAATCTTTGAATCTCATTCAAAGAAAGAAAAAAAAAGCTCAAAAAGCCCATTTTGCTTTGCTGATTTCTCACAGCGCGGCCGAAAACAAACTCATGTTTATTTATCACATACTTAGATTTGTCATATCTGGAGCCCAGTTCGTCAAGAGCTGGGAGTGAAATAGAAGAAGAGTCAGCATAGCGGGGGAATAATTTGTAACGCACGTCTGGAACAGCTTTTAAAACGAGGCAAATCAATATCACTAAAAGGTTTTCCGTTGTTTTGCTAAATGTTTGGTAAATGGCAGGAGCGCACCTTTCAACTTAGGCCATCGGTTTCTGCTGAAAAAACACACACAAAGGTTGTGACATTACTTGTTTTCTTAATGCAGTTTTTCCAACCACCACCACCTTCTGATGGGGCACCCTTTACAGTTAGTTATGAGTGGCAACTAATGGCTCTGTTAATGGATGGTAAAAAGGTTTTTCTAATGATTCAGAAAGTTAAAAGCCACTCATAAAGAACAGCTTCCGTGTGACCACACTCAATTAACCCTTTGGTTGCACTGTTTGACCAGGAGAGACGGGCTGCAAACAAGCTGAACAAAGATCCTTTTGTCAACAACACACTCACACTTACAGCTGCAGGGTTGTCACAAAGCGCAGAAGCCACCAGTATTTATGAACGGATTACCAACATTTATAACTGCTAATCTTTCTTGACATAATAAAGATCAATATGCTTATTAGTGTGGCTCCAGAAGTGGTGGCGTTCGGTCCGTTGGGCAGTGAATCACTGAATCACTTCAGTCCAGGCTTTAATATCTCAACAATGGGCTGCCATGAAAGTTTGCACAGACTCTTCTTTTCCCCAGAGGATTAATCCTTTGTCTGACTTTGTCTCTAACACCAGCATATGAGTGGACAGGCTGCCAGGTCATGTGATGCACACGTTCATGTTCCCCTCAGGATGAACTGGCACTCTACCGCCATCGTCAGGGCCAAAAATCTTCCAATGCTGAATCAATCGTGTTGAGAGGTTTGTTTAGTGGAGAGTGAGAGTGAACGCTCCTGCTTTCTGTCTGGGTCACGACTTGAACTCAAATCCCCCTAATTGCATTTTCTCTACGGAGGATTTGAGTGGCTACATTAGACAGATGTGTCATGATCATTTGCTTTAACCAAACAACTCTGTTTACAGCAGGACCGCCAGGGCTCGCCCAATGATATAGTCGTATCTTGATTTGAAATGCACCTCAGCTGACAGAAACAGTAATGTGATTTATTCGTGTTCTGCCTGAAGGATCCGGTGACAGGAGGAGCCGACAGAAATGAACAGAGCGACAGATAAATTCGAGTTTTCGCCCGGAGCTTGCCGCGCTTGAACCGAGGGGGGAGACGCTTCTGCTCAATTAACACATTTCACTTTCTTTTACCCAGCCTTGTTTTCTGTCCATGCTAACATTCAGACACGCTGCGTTATTTATGGACAAGGCCAGTGCACAAGGCGGGCTCCTGCTGGCGAGCTAAGCACTCGGCATCTGCACACTTTTTTAGTTTTAAGAAAATGATGTAAACAACCAACTGGACTGTCGATGAGAGCCCCCGCTACCCCCCAACCCGTCACAAGCCTCGACGCACACGACAGGTGGAACACTAAAGAGATCAAAACACCTCAAACATCATTAAGCGAAAATAAACTGGAACTGCAGACTTTAGATGCAACTTGAAGTCAAGTAAAATAAAACATGGACAAGGTTCAAACCAACAACTTACGGCTTGACAAATTTACAGCACACACGATGGCTGAAATGTTTACTGTGCTGCAGATGCACCACACAGGAAGACTTTAACAGCGCCTTATAATCATCAAGTAAAAAAATTCTGTTGCATACTGCAATCATAACTTACTGCTTTTAGTTTGGAAACTACACCAAACTGACTAAAATATGTGGAGGAAATGAACTTTCGGCCATCATTTTTCTCATTTAGCCTGGCCTAAAAAGAAAATGTTGTGCCAAGCAGTGCAGAACAGAGGAGAAAAAAGAGGAGGTGCAGAGCACTTAGCTGCTATATTACACTTCAAAATTGGTTTCTACATTTTCTTGTAATAAATCCTCTATTAATTTTAACTTCCAAAATTAAACTATTGGGTATTATGGCCCCAAATATGCTGAATACAATAACGTTATCATCGGGGCATATTAAGCACGGGAATCCAGATGTCTTGAGACGCAGAACATACAATAGAGAGGTAATGACTTCCTGCAGCGTTCTCACAGTAACATGCGCAGTATGTTCGGTGTTATCTATAGTGGACTAGTCCGTGTTCGTGCCAAGCTGACACATTACTTGGCTCCTCATATGTGGAGGGCCGCTGGCAATGAAAACTGTTATATGGCCCAGTAGTGCTGACGGGTTTCTTTCTCCTTCTCCTCAACCCTCCCCCTCTTCTCCTCTTTATTCCTCCTTCCTGTAGGCTGTGGCGAGGCTGGCGCGTGGCAGGAGGAGGGAGAAAGGATGGATCTTCAGCCCGGCGTAAGAGCCTCCCCACGGGGAAGCCGTGGTCGGACGCAAGGCCTCATGGGCCGCTGACCTGCTGTCTCTGTGATTTATGGCGGCTGGGGGCCTCCGGCCACTGCAGACTCCTCTCCTCGCTCTCCTTCGCTTCCCTTCGCACACGCTGCAGGTTCGCAAGGAGCGACACGCACTGCACCACCGTCTACAGGAGTACCCGAAGAGGAATCCCTCGCACGCGCTGAGCGGTGCCACGGATACGTCCGCGAGCAGCAACGTTGCTTCCTACGCCATCTCATGTAAAAATAAACACCTCCATAAACATTTCCACACTGCAGCGCCGTGTCCCGCAATCTCATCGCATGTCCATTAGAGCGAGCCCGTTCAGACCGTGTGTGGATTACTATCAGTCATGGTGTGTCAGCTGAAGAGCCCTGGGTGTAGCTGCTGCTCAGGGGCAGAGCTGAATCGATGGAAGTGCGCTGAGTAACGAGGCGATGCTCCTGTTTTCACGTGGTCTGAGAGCAATCACGCACACGCACGGCTCCGCTTCTACGCTACAACAATAACCGTCCTCCTCTACGGACAATTAGCGCAGTGACTTATATTATTACTTCATTGGACACGCTGCAGCTGGACTTTTACTCCAGTGCGCACCCGAGTTGTCAGACCACCTTAAATAAAAAATTTTTTTCTGCAACCGTTAAAGGGTCCACAGGGACACAGCGCTGTGTTCGCCTTCTGCACGAGTTTATTTTGAAAGCCGTGGACAGAGAGTGAGAGCCAACAGGTGCCCTCGCCATGGTGTTGCCGCCCCCAGACAAACGCCACGTGTGCCTGACCACCATCGTCATCATGACCAGCATGGCCTTCATGGACGCCTACCTGGTGGAGCAGAACCAGGGCCCGAGAAAGATCGGCGTGTGCATTATAGTGCTGGTAGGGGATGTGTGCTTTCTCATCGTGCTGCGATACGTGGCGGTGTGGGTGGGCGCCGAGGTGCGCACCGCCCGCCGAGGGTACGCCATGATCCTGTGGTTTCTGTACATCTTTGTGCTGGAGATCAAACTCTACTTTGTGTTCCAGAATTGCAAAGCTGACAGGAAGAGTCTGGAGACAGTGGCACGGAAAGCTTTGACGTTGTTATTATCTGTGTGCGTGCCAGGCTTGTACTTGGTTCTAGTGGCTCTGGATAGTATGGAATATGTAAGAACTTTCCGAAAGAAGGAGGACATGAGGAGCCGTCTGTTCTGGGTGGCTCTGGACCTGCTGGACCTGCTAGATATCCAGGCTAACCTGTGGGAGCCCCAGCGGACGGGCCTGCCCATCTGGGCCGAGGGCCTGATGTTCTTCTACTGCTACATCCTGCTGCTCATCCTGCCCTGCGTGTCGCTCAGCGAGATCAGCATGCAGGGGGAGCACATGTCGCCCCAGAAGATGATGCTGTACCCGGTCCTGAGCCTGGTCACCATAAACGTGGTCACCATCCTCATACGGGGCGTGAACATGGTGCTGTTTCAGGACAGCCGCGTCTCCACCATCTTTGTCGGCAAGAACGTGGTGGCCATCGCCACCAAGGCGTCCACCTTCCTCGAGTACCGCAGGCAGGTGAAGGAGTTCCCCCACCCGCAGAACGCCATGGCACTGGAGCTGCAGCAGAACTCCGTCAGCCACACGCAGCCGCTGCCCAACGCCACCAGCTTGCCACTCGAACCCTCGCCGGCGCAGGACGTCATTGACACATGACCGCCAGCGCAGGACACAGCGCGAACGGAAGCTGACTGCTCTTCGTGAAAGAGCGGAGGCAGATAGAGCAATCAGCTGCATGACAGGATGATATTCTGCTCTTGTCAAGCCCACATGAACTACTGTGAAACTATAAAAGAGATTTTCAGCATCACCTGCCTGTCAGAACACACTGTAAACCTACACTTGACTCCCCAAGTGCAGCGCGCAGGCTTCACATCAACTCTAAAGGTTTTTATCGTGCAATTGTGTTTTTAATTGTTTCCAGTGTTTTAAAAGGTCAGACTTTATTAAGAGACAATCTCCACAGCGCGCGGCCCGGTGACATTATGTTTTGTAAAATGGACAGTTGCCCCCCCCCCCACCGCACACACTCGGTGAGTATCTTGTATTTTTTTGTTGTTGTTGGTTTTTTTTAAAGGTCACTTTTCCGACAGTGCATCTGTGGCATCTCCTCTGGATTCCAGCACCAAAGGGCATACCACTCAACGTGAAACGCTGATGGAGAGGGGGAGCGGAGAGTGACGCGGGTCAGTCAAGAGAGGCTGTCAGTGCTGAGCTCGAGCCGGGCCGGCGGCAGGCCGGTGGTTCTGCTGAGACAGAGGCTCCGTGCAAGCCGCTGCCTCGCTCAGTGCAGCGCTTTACAACCAAAGGTCTGATTAAAGCACCGGAGCTCAGCACTTTAGCATCCACTGCAGGCACTCTGGCATGTGTGTGTGTGTGTGTGTGGGTGGGTGTCTATGTGCACGCCCACACGAGTGCGTAGGCCTGACAAGCGCGTGTTCACCGCAAGGAGGTGTTTAGGGAAACATGCAAGAGGTTGATGAATAAAAAATAAGAAGAAATACTCTATGTAGTGATGTCAGCCCAAAAAAAAAAAAAAAAAAGATGATGGGGGGTTTTTTTTGTCCTGTACTGTACATTCCTCTAAAACTAGCTCAAGCCTTGAAGTCAGAGAATGCAGAGATCCAGCAAACGCCTCACTGAAGAATTGACAAAATAGAAAAAGATAAATACAATAACAAACAGAAAATATGTTTTTCTGATGTTATTCAGTTGATTATTATTATCATTACAATTATAATTATCATTATTATGTACATTCTTTACTTATTGGAGGCCAATGATGTTTTAATAAAAGTATCAATAAAAGGATAATGATCACAGCAATGTTGCCTTTTTTCATTTTGAAACTATTGCATTATCTTTATTTTAGTATTTTGCATGATTGTTGTGCTGGAAAGCAACAGCACAGCGAACACAGCACACGGCAGAGTCCACGCAGCACATAAATATTTAGACTGAGCAGCCTCCTCCCGGACGACAGCATTAATTTTCAACCCCTCAGGCTACCACATTTGGGGAAAGCAAGCAATGGATTTATCTTTGAAATGCGATAAAAATGTATGACCCTTTTCTCAAATTGTTTCTCTCTTTTCCTCCCACTTCTAATTATCACCTCCCCCACCTGCATTTTTGTTTGTTGTTTGTTTTTTTTTAGTTCTGATAATCTCCTCTTCAGTTATTAAATAGGACTTTTAAAGCCGATGCATTGCCTCCGTGTTTTACAGAGAATTTTCTTACCTGACCCGAGCGTCGCTGTGGGAGGTGGAGAGGTCGTCCATGCGAGGAAAGTGGCTCTGCAGTCGTGAGGTTAACCAAGGTTAACTGCTGATCTCAGCGCGGAGACAAACTCCGGGACCCCGAGCGGCCCCCGCTCGATTACCGATAACAGTCAGCTGCAGAGTGACAGAGAGAGCGGAGGATTATCAGACACGTGACATTTTCCTTTTTGCTTTACATAGCATAATGTTCTTTTTTCCACAGAGATCGTACTGATTATATTCACAGTTCTCAAAATAGTGTTTTGCAAGGACAGGACTGCAAACACCAGGACAAATATTCAGCCATCAGAGGCATTTGAGCTATTATTAGTTACAGTTGTTATCGGTGGCAGGGGCAGAACTGCACTGAGGTTTCCCCACTGCGCTGCCAAACGTCCTCAGCAAAGCAAGGGCAGCCAGTGCAACAGCTTAATTATATTCTTATTTACATTCCACTAAAGTTGTGCTTGCTTGGCAAACTGCTGCAGGAGCCAGGTTACAGTATATTCATTTGCTTACAAACTAGGGAGTTTTGTCAAAAAAAACCCAACCCAACAACATAAAAAAAATACACAGAAAAACAGTCTCACAATCACAAAAGAAACTGTAAATATAAACAAAGAAATGAATATTCATCCCCCACGTCCACAGCCACCAGCTCATCAGACAGCCAGTCATTTAAGTGTGCGAGCAGCATCAGTGTGGGGTTTATAGTGTCTGAACAAACTGCCAGTCTCTTCTCTGGGAATCTCCTCTGTAGAAACATATTGATTGTTCTTGCTGGTGGAGTATTAAATATTTCTGAGGCGTGTCTCTCTGGGCACATCCACTTCATTCTGCTGTCTGTTTTCAATTCAGCTCCGGTCTTACAGGCAACACAGGGCCCAACAACTGACATATGAAACAGAAAAAAATAGAAATTAATTAACTGTGACATACAGTTGTTTTCCTACCATTTGTGGGTATTTCCTAATGTTAAACTCTTCACCGTGCTCATAATTGTATAGAACTGCATGAGTACCCACAGTTGTTCATTTATTTGTTATCCTCATTACTGGAAACTCAACAGCTGGGAGAGACAGACAGCAAAATAAATATTTTTGAATCAGTAACTTCATACGCAGACCAACATGGTATCACCTTTGCGCCACTCTGTTTCCCATATAAGAAAAACATAAAAAAATATCTGGATCAGTAAATCACTCCTCAGTTCATTCATTTAAAATATATATATATTTTGTGACAATTATCGAGATCATTTCACGGCCCAGCCCTGCTCCCGAGATAGTCAAGCTTACTGAGTAAAAAATAAAGCTGAATTTGTTACAGCAACACAGGTATTTGTCATAGTTAGTATGGCCCATGGTGGCACACACTGCCCCGAATTCCCACCAACTGAATTTCGATCCCACATGTGCTCATCTTTGCAGCAGTGGCACTGACAGGAGCCTGAAGTGATAACAGATCCAAACTCACGTTAATGTTGTGTGTCTCAGATTTGTGTAACTTTACTCTCCGATCCTGCAGTGCATCCTGTCTAGCTGCTTTCTGGGTTTGTGTGCTGACCCAAACTTTCCACTGAGGTGAACATCCATCACCGTTTACAGACTTTCCCGCTTCAACTTTGACCCGCTACACTCACTCACTCACTCACTCACTAACGTAGTGCACCCACACCGTTTCCCTGTGCAATGAGGGATTAGGTAATTGGAACATTGTGCTTGCACTCACTCTTGGCTTAACCTCCAGGTGGTTCGGCTCATTTGGCTTAACTGCTGGCTTGTTAGAATAGCCATTCAAACAACTGGGTTTTTTCTGCCCCGTCAGACTTTAGAGAAAGAGTGGAGCTGCGTCATGCTATATTTTACATATTTCATTCCTGGTCAGACTCAAATCCAGGACATCATCATTACATAATATGCTGCCTGGCACCAGGGAGCAATCATTTGCTGAATGCAAACATTGCATGACACTGTTGACTGTCAATCATCTGTCACCGGCATGAAGTCATATAACTCTTCCACCATATATATACACACAATCCCTCAAAATCATGTCAGCTCACATATTTCATTGTCAGGTCCAGGTTTCTATATTTAGAGCATCCTTGTTAGCGGGGGGGCAGCAGTTAATCTCGGTCTGACACTGTGCAGCATAAACAAGTAGATTAAAAAAATATCTAATTACACACCTCGTGCACAGGTGAAATGATTTGTTAAATATAAATAGGCAATGACTCCAA